>PVKA01001228.1:0-95927 GCA_004027165.1 Ctenomys sociabilis
CAGCAACCATTGTTGAATTCCTATTACTTTGTTTAGTGAAATTTTGTTCATTTCTATACTTTTTTTCTATCACCATTTTTATTCTTTAAAAATTAATAACATAGTAAAAATAAAGCATTAGAAATTATACAGAATTTCACTAAACAAAATAATAAGAATTCAACAGTGGTTGTTGTATTGCATAATGTTGTCTTCAAATTAGTTTATATTACCAGATACCACACAAACTTGGTAAATTAAAAAAAAATTTAAGAAATTAAAAAGGAGAATAATAATTAAGCATTCTAACTGGCAAGATGTTTCACTTAGATTGGCTATCTCCTGTAACACTAACCCAGCATTGGTGATGTAACTCTGCAGAGGTCAGTATTAGGCACAATTCCTACAGCGCCAGTTACTGGAGACCCATGCAATGGGTTCCAATCTCTTGTACAGGTTATAGTGCCTGATACAAAAGGAAAGAAAGAACAAGAGAGAAAGTAGAGGGGTGCACAGCAGGGGTCTAGGATCACCAATGGCTGTCTTGGAACCAAAGCCACCCAGGAGGCCCCCAGACCCTGTTATGTACTTGTCACATGGATCTCAAGAACAATGGGTGGAAGGCAGTGGGTGTTTCCAGGAACCACAATGGCAACTAGACTACGGGGCTTAGGAAGATCAAAAGTATTCTTGGAAGGACAAGGGCAAGGACCAGGGTTTTCACAGATGCCTTATCCTCATTAGCAGGCCTTATTTTACCCTGTGAACAACATAGCCTTTATTAGCCCTAGGTATTCTATCTGTCATCAGAAAAAAAAGTAGAGAGTTTCCATGTTCCCACATGGCCCAAAAAGGCTTGGAAAGGAGAGCTTAGGACACACACTATGTAGGTTCAGGACTCAGACCTGTACATCCAATTCTGTACCTAGTGACCAGTTCTACTATGGTGGTCTCACAATGCCTCCTGAAAACCAACACATTCCTTCCTTTCCACTGTGCTGTTCTTCCCATGTATCTGTATTTCTGACAGTAACAAAATAGTGGATTTATCCACCTGCATTATTTCTAGGATCCAGAGAAGAGGGAGATGGGTAAATCAGAAAGCTAATGGCATGGATCAGCTGAGATTTTTCTTTCCTCATAAGCATGACAAGGAGATGTGCAGTCATACATCCCTGGCACAGGTGCTTGGCGCCAGGAAACCAGAGATATCAAGAATTTAGCCAGATGTCCTAAATAAAGCATGATACTGTACAAGGAAATAAGAGGAAAATTAATGTTAGTTGGTCACTCACTGTTTCTATTTTCAAAGATTTGACCTCCTTCCTAAAAGAAAAAAAAAAGAACAATTCTATGAAGTAAAAATATATGAAAATGGTACAAATAGCTAATAGAGGAATAATGATAGAAGATAAATTTCTACATATATAATAAGTCATTTTAAAATACAGTGGTAAATATTTAAGGGCCTTATTGCAAAAACTATCCCTTTCAGATGTCCTGCATAGATTGAGAATCAAGGCCATAAAATTAACAAAGAATAACCATTATGAGGGTCATAGCCATAGTTATGAAGAGATGCCTCTAAGGAAGAACAAGTGGGAGACCCCAGCCCAAAGGAGAGGCAGAGAGACACGGAAACCTTGTTCGCAGAAGCAGAGCTTGTGCCGCCTGAAGTGCTCCGAGTGGCAAGTGTTCAGGGGGCATGAGGCTTAGCAACGTTATTTGTGCTGGAAACATCAGCACCAGGTTTATGACACAGCTCACTTGAAAATGTCACTCAAAAACAACTCAAGAAGTGGTAATTAGATAGAAGAGAAAAATGGAAGATAATATTTGAGAGATGCCTGGGAAATAAAGTAGTATAGTAATAGTAATAAGTAGGCATGGTCAGAGAAACAGAATAAAACATATGAAACATACACGGAGTAATGCCCTGACTATACATGGAACAGATAATTCTTGAAAGAGGAAAGGGACGAGGTGGGAGAAAGAGTGTCTGTTAAAAAGTGACAAATGCTAACTTTCATGTGCCCTAGATAAAAACAGTTCTTTGAAGGGTTGGACATATACCTCAGCGGAAGAAGTGCCTGTTTAAGTAAGTGCAGGACCAGGGTTTGATCCCTGGTCCCTTATGCCATGCCAGCTCCAACTCTGGGGCGCAGTGAGCTGGCGAAGGAGTCTGGGAGTGGTGGTGCATGCCTGTAATCCCAGTGCTAAGCAAGCTGAAAATAGGATTACTCCAAGTCTGAGCTGCAGAGTGAGACCCTGTACAAAATACATTTTAAGAAGTTCTTTGTAATTCAACATCACATAACCACATAACTTAATGAGGTTAAGGAGAAAGGCTTAGTGCAAATAAATGGAAAGAAAGTGAATAGCAGGGTAATGTCTGGAAATAAGACATACATTTTTCTTTCCAAGTTTTCACCTCCTATGGAAATTTAGAAGGAGAAATTAGGATGAAAGACAGCAGACGAGAGGTAGAAGTTTATCCTTAGATTCTAACAGGAGTTCATGTGTGTGTGTGTGTGTGTGTGTGTGTGTGTGTGTGTGTGTGTGTATCAATGTACTGTAACAGATAGAAGCATAGTATGAGGAGAAAGTGAGCAAAGTCTTTCATGAAAAGTGATATAAATAAATCACATAAGCTTAACAAATAATTATACCAGGTAGAGAGCTTTGAATACATTTATGCCTATTTATGTAATAGGTGTTCTACAACTGATTTTTGTGCTAATATTCATTTGTTTATAAAAACTGCCTACCACAGCCAAAATATTGAATTGATTATCACAAGTGTGTGTATCCAAAACTAAATAGATAAAACATTTTTTTGGCAAGTATATAAAGAGAAACATTCTCACTGTAAAATAACAATATGAGAGATTCTTAATTTTCATTTCAAATAGCATTATTTCTATTTTATTTTTCCTCATAGATATCCTCACTTCTCCCAGAAAATAAAGATACATAGGTTAAAGAAAAGAAAATTTTGTGTCTAGATTGGTTTGAGTTTTTAAAACTCTTTTTATTTATTCAGTTATTTGGTACAGGATCTTGCTATGCAGCTATAGTGATTCTCCTTTCTCAGCCTCTCCAGAGCTAGGATTATAGGTGTGTATCACTGTGACTGGTTTTGGTGGCTGGCACAGTGCCCAGGGTTCCGGGGTCGGCGCGCATGCAGTACTGGAGACTGAACTCAGGTCCGTGTGACTGCCAGGCAGGCACTTAGACATTGTGCTCTCTCTCTAGGCTTAGATTGATTTTATATAGCATTCAAGTTTCAATATTTTCGATATGAATATGTTCCTATAGTCATCATTTTTTTTGTATAGTCACAATTTCTTTTTTGTATTTGGTACAGGGTTACAGGGTCTACAGGGTCTCACTATATGGATTAGACGTAGTGATTCTCCTGTTTTCAGCCTCCCAAGCTCTGGGATTACAGGTGTACGCCACCATACTGTCTCAGTCACCTTCCCACCATGTCCTGGGCTAGGGCCAACACAGCATGCTGGGGATCAAACTCCTACCGCTGCTCTCCGCTGCACTCTGCCTAAGCAGGCACTTTAGTCCGGTGAGCTATCTGATTAGCTTTGAAGTAGGTTTTTTGTTTTTTTTTGCTAGCCAGTGTACCTTAAGGGCAGGGCATCTGGCACGGCTTGTATAAAGTTTATTTGATGTTTATCATCAATGGTTGCTTACACTTCAAGTTTCATGTATTTTTTACTTGAAATTCAGGTAAAACAACTCTAAGTTTATTCCATATAATTACAATAGTATTACCTGAAAAATATATGTCTATTTGTTAGTAAATATTTTTAGAAATAACACTAAAAGCTAATGTTTTTGTTACTAAGCTTTTTTTACAATCCATGAACACAGTATAAGTTTCCATTTATTGTAACCTTTGATATTTTTCAAGACTTTTTATTTTCTTGCTTTATGAGCTGAGGCACTGACCCCAGGGCCTCCCAAATGCTGAGCAGGTCTCTACCTCCTTGCATTCTCTGTTAGCTATTAAAAGATCAATTCTGGACACATTTTGGTAAATCTATGCATAAGCACATTTTAAATGCAATTCTACATACATTATTTTACTTACATTTTTGTTTCCACGTTTTCATCATTAATACACAAAATGTGATAGGTTTGTGTATTGAATTTGTATATTGCACTATTGCTAAATTCACATATTTGATTGAAGAGTTTTTAATAATATATAGGATAAATTATGTTACGTAACACATTTTGGAAATAACCACTATTTTATTTCTTCTTTTCAATTGCATCATTAGTTAATTAATTAAATAAATCTATTTGTATTTATGATTAGGCTAGGAATCTCATTCCGAAGTTGAACACAGTGGGAAAGACTAGTCCCCTTGCTTTAGGGAGATTCAGCTATTCACTATTAAGTGTTCTTTTGGTGGTTAATGTTGTTACGTATTTGTATTTGCTCTTTATGAGGTTAGTCAAGCTCTTTCTATTTCTAAAGGAGGAATGCTCAGTTTTGTCAAGTGCATCTACAATAACTCGACGCACTTGTTCATTTGCCCGTTGAGAGTTACGCTCATTGATCTTTGAATATTTAACTAACCCCGCATTCCTGATATAAATATATGGTTGTGTCGTTTATATTAACCTGTTTAGATTTAATTTTTTAATATTTTACTAGGGTTTTTTAGATGTGTTCCATAGGCATATGAACATTTTCTCTCTCTGTCAGTGTCTTCGTGTCTTTCCCGGATTTTGGTGGCTATGCATGCTGACGCTGCGCAGGTGCGGACATTACGGCAGAGCGACTCAGGACATTATTTCTTGCTTTTGTTCCCTTTCAGAAGGCCACATGTTTGCTTTACTGAATAAAATGACTTTCTGTTAGAAATCTGGCCTCCCTTGAGTTCAAAAGTGGGAGAAAAAAGAAACTCGTCCCTGCTAAAGGTCATTATTCATACCGAGACCTTGCTCCCATCTGCCCCCTGCAGTTTAGCTTTAAGAGTCCTCAGTCATGGCACCTTCTGTCAGATTTGTGCTTTAATCAGTGATACACAGGCTCATGCTTCATCTTGATGGGACCTGAAGTATGCCCCTCCAAGAACTATCTCTATACTACCTGTTATATATCTTTTCTTTTTCTCTTTATTTATAGTTCAACTTTGTCATTGAGAAAACTATGTGATATTTAAATTCTTATAGCTGACTTGTGTAAGTTAACATGGTAGTCTTAAACATTTTGTCACCAATGGCTCAAGTTTTTCTTTACTTATGGCAATGTAGCACTTTACTGTGTGTAAATCATACATTTTTGTTTATCCATTTGTCTGTTGATGGAGATATGCAGCACGTCCAAGGCTTAGCTATAATAAGTTGTGCTGCTATAGACATGGTTATGCCTTTATCACTGAACTCTGATGTCTTTGATTATTCTTCAAAGAGGTCAAGCGCAGAAATAGCTGGGTCAATTAGACTTTCTTAGTTTCAATTTTTTGAGGAATTCCATACTGATTTCCAAAGGTGTATGATTTTACAATCCCATCAACAGTGCAGAAGTGTTCACTTTTTCCTCATAGCCTTGCAAGAATTTGTTATTGATTGATTTTTGATGATGTTTATTTACATTTTTCTAATAGCTAGTGACGTTGAGCACATTTTCCTGTATTTACTGTCCATTTGCACTACTTCCTTGGAAAAATGTCTATTCCTTTCAATTGCCCATTTTTTAGTTGGGTCTTAAATTTCATCTATTTTTGTTGTTTTTTTTTTATATATTTTAGGTGTTAGTCCTTTCGGAGGTATAACTGCCAAACATTTTTTAGGTGTCCTTTCCCTCTATTGGTTTTTATCTTTCTGTGCAGAGAGTAGCATTTCAAATTTGATTTGATCTGATTTAATTGTCCTACAGTTTTATAAGAAAAAATGGATGCCTTCTTTGAATTTAAACTGCAGGAAATAATCTTGATAGTTTAACATTAGCTCATTCAATAATTCAAAAGCATTACACTATCAAGGATTTATTGCTGTACATCAATCTAAGCTGAAGATTCCTCAATACCTGGAGTCATGGAAGTAAAATACTGAGTTTGTATTTGTATAAGACAGGTTCTGAGCAGGTGCCAATATGTATGGCTGTAATCATAAGTGTCATAAAGTTTTAAATCTGTGTATTAGAAGAAAATGTACAGGTATCATCAGTTGTAGGAAAACTGGCCAATCAGATAATACATGAGGTGTCGGAACATTGACCAAAATGGAGTCACTGCAGTTACTCTTGACAAGGAAATGTAGCGACTTACATTTCTGTCCACTAGTTTATAGCTATAACCTCTTTAAAAGAAACGAGAAGTAAATTTCCCCATGGCTGGCTTGCTCCAAAACGGAAACATTATGGCAGAGGGCATGGTGGAGCAAGGATATTTAGTGCAGGGCATCCAGGAAGTGGAGCAAGGGCACAGTGCTAGAGAGGAAGGAGCCAGAGCCTGGATGCAGCGTTCAAGGTCATGCCACCATGACCCGAAGGACACCCACAGGTGTTCTTCTTTTTAACAAGTACTGTCCATATTATTGAATACATGTCCAGTGGGATTTATTTATATGAAAAGGTCCTTTCTGTTCTACTTGATTGCAGTGGCTTTGAGGATGTCACTCACATTTTTCTAGGGATTGCTCTTGAGCTAGTGGGTTTAGTGACAAGGTGAGCAAACATATTTCTCAGGGACAGGTTGGGAGCTCTGCTTTGAATTGACATCTCACTTCACTGTCGTTTATGATGATGCCCCAGTCTCTTCTGCTATTTGATGAGGAGACAATGTAGAAGTAATTGCTCCATTATCTATTGATGAAATCTGTCTGGTCGTTGGCCGTGAATGACTCACTCACCCCTACTGGATTAAGGGTGCCATTGCCAAGCATGTTTCTGTGACTCTGTCCTTTTTCTGGATCCCTTCACTCAAGCTAAGTCACTATGATGATCTTACCTACTCTTAGACTTCTAGGAAGTTGTCACATCTTCTTGGTTGGTGTCTAACTCCTTTTCTTTCATTCATGAAATATTTATGGCTTCTTTTTCATTGGGCCAATGGCCAAGTGGGAGCATCTTTTCGGAAAGAGTGCTGAAATAGGATGGAAGGGCCAAATCTACTTGCTTCTAAAATGGTAATGCTGAAAAAAATATAATTGGAGTGAGATAAGGTTATTTTCATCCAGATACATTGTTTACTAATCAAATTAAGGTCATAGAAGAAATAAATTCCACTTGGGTCTTTGTTAAAAGTGCAGGAAACCCATTGGCAGCAGCAATATTCTAAATATAATGTGATCTGCAGAGATTTAGCAAAGCGGTTGCATAGTTTCACAAATGAGATTAAGTACTATTCATTTTTGCATTCAGTTTTAAAAAGGAAATTATAGCTGAGACAGGAAGCTTGGGTATTTGAAGGTGCTTTTAGGATTTAGGGTAATAACGTATTTTACTCTCAAAGTGAGGTTTCCTCTGTTCTAACAACCACGTTGTTTTTGATCTGCTGATCTTTTAGCTTTTAGCAGCCACAGACTTCTTGGCTGCTTAGCATCCTGGAAGCCTGGAGCATCTAAATAGATCCTGCTTTCGGCTGCTGCTCAGTATGGAGAGGTGTGAAAACAGCCCGAGCTCTGCCTCCACTAGCTTCAGCCTGCTCGCGCTTAATTAGGTGCTTATCCTCACATCTCAGAACGTTCTCTCTGCGTGGCTCGGTGCCCAGACCTTCACAGTTGCTTTTGCTCACAGCTCCTGCAACTTATCGAAATTTCTCCATCAATAAGGCTTTGCGATCAGCTTGCTAATTGTGGACTCTCCTTCCGATCTGAACATGAAGTAGCGTACATTGCTTCTG
The DNA here is from genome assembly GCA_004027165.1 of Ctenomys sociabilis. Taxonomy (NCBI): domain Eukaryota; kingdom Metazoa; phylum Chordata; class Mammalia; order Rodentia; family Ctenomyidae; genus Ctenomys; species Ctenomys sociabilis. Next base: position 7,854 of record PVKA01001228.1, read on the forward strand.
TTGTGGTTTGCTATTGATATGTTGCCACCAGGGTTAGCTTGTGATCTTCTTCTAATCCACGGATCATGTAAATTTTCCCATGTTTAGAAATCTATTTTTTTATGTTTGTTCTTAATAAAGTCAAGCCTTGTTCCTTCCCATCTTCAGAATGTTTCAAATGCATTGACAAGAAGAAAAAAGTAGATGTTTAACAAGATTCAAATTATTCTTGTTCTGATTTGCACTCTGAAAATGAGAAATGTAGAGAAACTGAATGTCCCTAAACAAAGTCTGTGTATGACAAACCCACAGGCAACATAGTAAGTATGGAAAAGCTGGACAATTTCCTCGATCTGGAAAATACAAATATTTTCATTCTCTTTACTCCAACTCAATCTAGTACTAGAAATTTTAACCAGAGCAATTAGCAAGGAGAAGGAACTAATAAAATAGACAGATCAAATGATTGTAGGCTTCATCATATAGACAATCTAGATTTGAGCAAAGGATTTATGAGAATGGATAAATAAATCAGCATAAATATATTTTTCTTCAATAAATTAAAAATTGAAAAAATATTATAGGAAAATCAATAGTACCTTATACTACACTAACAAACTTGCTGAAAAAGAAATCATGAAAGCAATTCCATGTGCTACACACACACACACACACACACACACACACCACTTCCAAAAACCATGGGAATAGATTTAACTAAGGAAGTGAAAAACCTCGACATTGAACATTACAAACATTAATGAAAGAAACTGAAAGAGACTAACTTACAAATACAAAAACACAAGCACACAAGTGCCCACTAATTAGAGAGACCTCTCATGTTCACAAATTTTAAGAATTATCATGGTTAAAAAGATGATACTATCCAAAGTAAGTTAAATGGATCCATTCTACCTCCACTAGCATCGGCCTGGGGAGGATGCAGTCAATGCAATCTCCAATAGTTTTCTTTTCAGAACTAGATAAAACAATTATAAAACTAGTACAGAAACCAAAGGATGCTAAATAGCCAAAGCAAACTTAAAGAAAAAGAACAAAGCTGAATAAATTATAATACTTGGTTTCAGTGTTTATTATACAGTAACAATTACCAAATAGCATAGTTCTCTCATAAAAGCAGACATATCGACCACTCTAATGGATCAAAAGTATAAAAGTAAGACACAAAACTATAAAAGTACTAGAAGAAAACAAAGGGCAAACACTTCATGACATGGGTACAGGCAATTATTATAAGGCACCCAAAAATCTAAGAAACTACTGTAAAATTTAGATTATAGGTGATTATGTCAAATGAAGCAAGTAGAAAATCAATACAATAAAAAGCCTACAGAATGGGAGAAAATTATTGCAACCAATTACCTGATAAAGTCATACTATGTAGATTATATTAACAAGTATTTTAAAATTAAAATATTTTCAATGAAAATTAGCAAATGTTGGGGCCACTGAGACAGCTCAGTGGACTAAAAGCCTGCTTAGGCAAGTTGTAGGCAAGTGCTCGGTTTGATCCCCTGCACCACATACTGGGCCAGCCCTGCTCCTAGGGCGGGCTGAACCAGCCAAAGTCTCAGCACTGCGCGCATCCTGTAATACCAATGTTGAGGAGGCTGAAAACAGGGGGATCATTGTGAGTCTGAGCTGCATAATGAGGCCCTGTAACAACCAAATGCCTTTTTAAAAATTGGCAAATGTTGTAAGGTGATGTTGCAAAATAAGAAATTAAAATAACTTCATATTTACATATTGACAGGTATGTGAAAATTGTCACTATTATTAGCCACCAAGTAAGTCATCAAAGCTGCACTCAAATATCATCTCATCTCTGTTTTGTCAAACAAGAAAAACAAATAAAACAAGTGCTGTGAGGACGTGAAGAACGAAAACCCTTACAAAAAGTTCATAGGAATGAAAATTACTAGTCATGATAGTTTGTTCCCCGAAACCTAACAGTGCATCTACTAAATGGTGTATCACTTTTGGTTGTCTATACCCAAAGGAAATAAGACCAGACTAGGAAAGAGATATTGGCACTTCTGTATTTACTGCAGCAGTACTTGAAATAGCCAAGAAGTGAAATCAAGCTAGGCATCCATATGTGGATGAAGAGAAAAAGAAACTTGGAACTATGTAAAAGGTGAAATATTATTCTGTCATAAAAATATGGAACCCTGTCATTGGAGAATAATGGATAGAACTGGAGATTTTCATGTTATATGAATCAAGCCAGACATGGACCAAGAAATATTCGTTATTTTCTTTCATATATGGAGGATAACAAAATCAATCTCAACATGGAGCAGCAATCACTAAATATTTGGAAGGTGGCAGTGAGAGAGGATGAAGGAAATTTGATAATAGAAGCAAACACACTGTCATAGAAGAAATGAGTTCTAGGGATGCACGGCAATGCATTGGTGGCTCTAGTTCCCAGTATCCTATTGTGTATCGTATGAAGATTTAGAAGAGAGAGGCTCAAAGTATACAACTATGAAAACATGGTAAAGGGATGGAAATGTTCCTCTGACTCAATTAGTACGTGCTCTGTTGATATAGTGTGATACGTCACACTGTGTCCTGTCCCTATGTACAGAGGTTACATGTTAATCAAAAGTAAGACCTAACAATAACCTCCAGAACTGAAATTTCATAAATAGATATATAGATAAATATATATATATATATATATATATATATATATATATATATATATATATCCATACTGATTAAGCTAATCATTCAGAAGGACATTTTTAATGCTAATGTTTTTTTTTTTTTTTTTTTGTCTTTTTGAGACAGGGTCTCACTATGCAGTTCAGGCTGGCCTTAAACTCACTTTGTAGCTCAGGCTGGTCTCGAACTCACAACAATCCTCCTGCCTCAGCCTCCCGAGTGCTGGGATTACAGGCATGCACCACCACGCCCGGCTTTAATGCTAATGTTGGACTAGCTTTGATTGTCTATGGGACTAACATGCCATTGCAATTATCACTTACTTGTAAATGACTGAGAATAAACAGTTGTCATCCTAGAACTTATTAGCACGTATAAATGCTTCTCAAAATGTGCATGTACTAATTTGTAAATATGAAGTTCTTAATTTCAAAAATTTCAGCTTAGAAAATATCTGGAAAGGGACCAGCCAAATAGCTCAGCAGATTAAAGTGCCTGCTTAGGCAGATGCAATAGCTGGGGTTTGATCCCATCCCCAGGGTGAGCTGAGATGGTGATTGAGACTAGGCATGGTGGTGAACATCTGTAATCCCAGCACGTGGGAGGCTGAACACATGCTGATCACTATAAGGCTTATCTACAGAGGGAGACCCTGTGGATCCTGTAGACCCTATACTAAAATACTTATTATATATATATATATATATATATATATATATACACATAGTTGTCATGTTTGATGATATCCATAACAGGAGAACTTTCTACCTATATTCCTAGAATTCTGCAGACTGTCTATAAAATATGAAAATAAAGACCAAGAGACATGGATTTTGGCTTTCTTTTCGTGTTTATTACAAGTTTTATCGGGAGCCAGAGTCTCATTTATGTCACCATAGATATATTTTACAAGTTTGGACATGCAAAGAAGTGACAGAATGTGAATGCCTTACGCATCCTTTTTGGAAGGCAACTGTAATGTGCAATACAGTGACCTTTTAGTGCTCATTTTGATTGCTTGGTGGTTACGCCTTTACATCTTAGCCAGACTGTAAACAAGCGGATAAAACCGCATATATAAAGGTCAGAAAAATTTAATGACAAAATTTATGAACTCCTATATTTTTCTATGAATATGAAAACGTTTAAATTTATACATTTGTTCTTAAAATATATATGGGAGATACAAATACTTTACAATTATTCAAAGCATGAAGGATTAAATATTTAACTTTATTATAAAAAGAAATCTAATGTATGTGTAGTTCTACTTCTTAACTGAATCACTTTTGAAGTAGTTTTAGTTTTAAAAGAAAATAGTATTGACTTTGCCAATGGTTATACTAATTGTACTGGTAAATTCTCAAGATTTAGATTTTTATTGTTTTCATTTTTCTTACATAGTTGATTGATAAATATTATTTATTTCTCACAATGAAAATGTCAAACAGTATAAATAAGCACCCAAAGCAGGCACATTCATTAAATCTTAGCAATCTTTAAGTAGTTTACCAGAAATATCAGGCCTCCTACCTCACATTGGAATAATGATAAAGAAAGCTTTCTTTGTTGAACAATTACTCTATCAACTCCAATCAATGGGGAAAATGAAGATAACTAAAAATAGATGGATATTACAATGATTGCAAAAACTGTACAGAAGCCTGCTATGGCAGAGATTGTTCAGAAAAGCCCCCCTCTACTTGAAATTCCACAGGGTTGTAGAAAGGACAATACAAAGGAGGAGTGGAACAAACAAAGTGCAGGCAGGAGCACTGTTATAACAGATGGAGATAAGTATAGCAGAAAGCAAAAGGAATGAGCACTGCAGTGTGTTCCAAGTGGAGAAAGTGGTAGATAGAAGTAGTTATGCTTGTGCATAACACTCAGCACCTCAAAGGTCTGCTCCTGGTGCGCACAGTGTCTCCCTGCTCTGTGGAGGGATCGCGCGTGAGCTGGTGCTGAGGAAGAGACATGGACTGCTACCTTCACCCAAGTCTGGGAGCAACAGACAGGATGAGAACAACTCTGGAGACCACTACTCACTCTAGCCTTTTTGAACAGTTTTGGTTTTTTTTTTTTTTTTTTTTCTAAATGACAAAATAACATAAGGGGAAAGTGCTAATTATCTTCATGTTTTCTGAAGCTTCCAGAACAGCTATTACGGCTTCTTAAAAAAATAGGCCATGAGTGCACTGCACAGTGACTACACTCTTTGTGTGGAGTTTAATGCATGGACATCCCACAGCTTCATTTCTTTTTCAGCTCCTATCCTTCCCATCCTTCCCCGCTTCTTCTCTCTCTCTTGGTCACACTTCCATTGGTTAAAGCTGTAGATCCCTCTGGTATCTTGAATTTGCTTTATTACACCAGCTTCTACTTCCCCCAACTCTTCTCCATCTGTGTTTTGTTCCCCTACCCATTTAAAAAAATCTCCCTCCTTCTAGGGCTTTGGGTGCATCTCCCAGTATTTTCATTCTTATTTGTTTTACATTCCTGGACATTAGAGTTTGATTTTTTTAAAATTAATTTTATTGAGAAACAGATAACAATGAGACAGCTTCAAAATGTTTAGTAGGACAATTTCAATAATTAATACATTGCATATTGTTGTCTTGTAGTGGTTATTCATAGTACAAGATGCAGACATGATATCCTATCCACAAACACTATTGGTACTAATCTTTCTTCTCAATGAATTAAGCAAAACTAGCTGTATATCTATCCTAACCATATTGTATATGCAGATACAAAATGGTCCTTCATTTGTATCCCCTTTTTTATTTAGTTTTGTTAGAGATTGGAATTGCATTACCATTTAAATATTGTAGGTGTGTGAATTCAGCAAAATATTCCAATATAGACCAGTAGTCCACAATAGTACTGGGTTTTCCATAGGACTGGCAAGGTCAGAAGTTGTTGATTTGAGCTTTTTACAGCTCATCCAACATATTAATATGGCTTTACTTTTTATACCTCATTTTTATACTTTTCTGTTGGATTGTTAAGACCAAGATAAAGCAAGATCTTTATAACAAAAATATAACTTCTTTATCTGACAAGGTCAATCAAATCCCCTCAGGATTTACCCTGAAACTTTGTACCGCAGTTTGTAGATCCTTGTCAGGGTCAGCCCACAGAGGGCAAATTGGTCAAGCAATGGCCATGACTCATCCACATGCCAGCAGTTTCACTCTTAAGTGGCAAATCTTATCTACTGGACTGTGGGCTAGAGCTATTCCCTTGTTTCTAAAGAACAGAAGTCAGCTGCACTGCTAAATGCAGTATTACTTAATGTGGTTAATTAAGCAGTTATGATGACTTACATCTTGCTAGTCTCTCCCTGGCTCTGACCCTCTCTGTCTCTGGGTGTCTATCTTTTGTCTTCCTCTCTGTCTGTGTCTGTGTCTTTGTCTCTGTCTGTGTCTCTCTGTCTCTGTCTCTATCTCTCTGTCTCTGTGTCTCAGTTTCTGTGTCTCTATATCTCTGTTTGTCTCTATTTCTCTGTCTCCTTCTTGCTTCTATGTGTGGTAAACAGAGCTGTTCCTATGGTTTGATGATGGCTGGACTATTTCCCCCAAGGCTGGCTGTGTTGAAATTAAATTTTCCCAGGGATCTATTATGACAATGGAAACTTATTCTAACTAAGGTATTTTAGTGTAGAGCCTCTGAGATATGATTAGGATTCTATGAAGTCACTGGAGTAGAGCACCCATAATTGAATCTTAATGGATTTACAGTAAGAGGGTGAAAGAAAAGTCATAGTTAGACATTCCCTGTCTCTTGCTGCTCAATGCCCTCTAATGTCCATATTATGCCAGAATGAAGGTCATTCTGACACTGTCTGCTGACCTTGGAATCCAAACATGAGCCAAGATTAACCATTTTGAAAAATAAACACTATATGTGAGATAGCATTCTCTAGAGGTACAGAAGAAATAGAACATATATGTATAACTATGACAATGAATTTATTAGATAGACTTATAGATTCAGAAGAAGGAGAGTCCTCAGTGGTTGTCTATGAGGCCAGGAACAGGATTTCAGCCACAGTGGCTATCCACATATGTGGTGGCTCTTCCGTGGTCTGCTGACCTATAGATCACTCCCACCCATTCCCAGAAGTGTGCTCCACTAATCTGTTTGGAATTCCTTAATCACTCAGATTGACATACCATGATTAGTCGCCATGCCCAGGCTGTGTTTTCAGATTATTAGCATAGAAAATCTTGTACCAAGTCTTGGAGGGCCCACAGGTGAGGAAGAAACATGGTGAGGACCAAGGGACCCCTTATATCAGCACTCCACAGCATGCTAAATCCTGCCGATAATCATATGAGTGACCTGGGAAGCGAATCCCCCATGGAATCACAGAAGAACTGTGCACTTGCAGAGGAGGAGTATCAGGGTAGGGCTATGCAACATTTGTGGATTTTCCCAGCAATAAAAAGATAAGTGTGTGCTGCTTTAAATGGGCACACTTGGGAAATCATAAATATGGTACCTGTTTAAATTTTTTTCAAAAATTTATTACAGTAAAAAAAAACACTTTGCCAAGAGTGAAGAGGTGTGAGTGTGTGTCAATGCATGTGACTATGCGTCTATGTGTGCCTGTTTGTGTGTGAAACAGGAGAACTACTTTGAATATTTGAGGGAGTTTAATGGCACTGTGTCTTTTATTGTCATGACTTTTTTATTTAAATATATACTGTGCTTTTAAATCATTCATCATTTGTCAATCATTTTTGTGGTGGTTTTTGTCTAGATGTTCTCTCTAAAACACGCAGTCATGGGTCCTTTCTTCCTAGAGGCTGTGATTGACCCAGGGTTCAGTGCTGGGGTTATGAGTGTGCGTGCTGCGCCAGGTCTGGGGCGGGCAGCCTGAGTGTGGCACAAGGGAGCAAAGGGCTTGTGCTTGCTGCTCCTCCCTTTTTGCTCTTGTTGCTTTTCCTGTTCTCTGTGCCGTGTGCCACTCTGCCTTGGAGTCAGCTGAGCATGGAATGAAATCTGCACAAACTGTGAGCTTAACAAAGTTTCCCTCTATAATTCTGATCATCAGATATTTTGTCTCAGCAACAAAAGAAAATTAATCAAGACATGTTACAGCAAATTCTAACAAATAGCATGTTCTCATTCTCCTTACTCATCAAATCTGGCAGTTTTTGAGTTCTGGTTCTAACAGATTCATAAAGTATATATTGTGGATGAATGGGGGTCATGAGCCAGTCAGCACAGCATTAGCTAAAGACATTTAGGAAAGAAGACTTCCAGAGCTGCTTTAGAAAGTGACATGAATGCAGAGATAAGTGCACTTGAAGGAGATTAACATCAGTGTAGTTTTTACTATATATTTTTTTAAACTTTAACATCACTGTATGTTTTGATCACACCTATGTCATACATAAATAGCTTATGTATAAGATGACTTTGAGAAAAAATAAATGATAGAAATAGAAGACTGTTTTAGTAATCCAATAGAGATTAAAAGATCTGAATAAAGGTGATCATTGTGTGAGTGATATGAAAGATAGGTTTGAATAATTCTACATTTCAAGACTAAAGAACTTGCTAATGTGAAGAGAGCAGAGTGAAAGAAGGAAAGTCTTACAGAAAGGGAGGAGAAAAAATAGATGACTTAGGGCCAGAGAAATAGCTCAGAGGCATTAGCACCTGCCTGGCAAGTGCAAGGTTCTGAGTTAGATCACTACTACTGCAAAAAGGGAGAAGGGTGACTTGAATTCAAGTGAACATAAAACTATTAGCATAAATTGATTATTGAAGCCTTGATTCAATAATTATTTTATAATCATATGATAAGTAAGACATTAAATTATGCATTCTAGATGCTCAAAGTTGAACTTCAAATTAACTGTACCCTGAAAACGTTACAGTATGAATTTTTTTAAAATGTGAAAATTTTGAGAATGGAGAAATTAATCTAAATCTATAGGAGTTGAGGAAACATATGTGTTACCTTTGGATAGTAAAGATTTGTTGCACAGATTGGAAATCAGTATGAAGTAAAAAATAACACAGAACACCATACATATGCACACGAATAAGCAGATAGTTCAGCTTCATTAGATTGCAAGGGTGTAAAAGGACGAATAAGTAAATACTGCCGCTACACTCTCAGTCTCTAATAAGTGTCTTCCTCTGTAGTGGAACCTCAGGACAATTAAATTGATGCTTCTGACATAAGACAAATTATTAACAGTTTTTGAATAAGTGAACACCATAAAATTTTTATTAAGTAAGGAATACAGAAATAGCTGCAGCCTGGAAGACTGATTTGGATTCAGTCTCAGCAAACTACTGCCCATGAACTAAATCCAGTCTTCAGCTTATTCAGGCAATAGAAAGGAAAAAGCACAAGTAGAAAGACGATGGCTGATCTGACATTGAGTACCTGAAAGAGAGAGGAGAGACATGGGGCTAGGGCGGCACCGGAAGGAAGACAGTGTGCACCAGAAGAAATGCTAGTTCTCACATGACCTTTTAAAATATTCTTCACCTAACATCAAAAACTAAATATGCTTTTGTAGCATTAAATGAAATTATACAAGGTAAGAAGTAGGATTTCCTGTAAAGCCAGCAAGTTCTTTTGGCTACTTAAATTCCATATTGATAGACAACAAAACACGGTTCCAGAACCCGAAGCAGTTGTGATGGTGCTTGATGTTCAGTAGATTCCAGACCAGTATTCTAGAGTGAATTTGGCACAATTAAGCACTCAGAAGCTATACAGAGGTCTCAAATAACAAACGAAGGGGCATGTGCCCGACATAGCGACATGGATGAGACGTTAGGTAAACCCTGAGAAGAACACTGTGATATTTATTGAAAATGGAAGTATAGACTTTTAACTGACGTATATAAGGTTTTCTCTCCTCCCTAAAATTTTAATGAGAATGAATTATTTATATGATGTAAAAAAACTATTTTATGTTTTCAAAGAGTAAAACACAATACCCCCCACGGAACACTACAAAACATTACCTTGGGCAATGTCCATGAGGCCATAAAATTATTAGGTTACTTAAAGGCTTCCACTGAATTTTCACTCCGTTACTGAACAAACTAGAACGCTGGAAGTGCTAAAGTAGTTTGCTCATGCTTTGTCTGCCAGCTTCTTTACTGCTCCAGGCAAATGGGGTGAGCCCGATCATTCTCTTCTCTGACATTTATCTTCCCTTAAAAACCACCATATATCAATTCTCTCCGCTTTTCCCCATTCTTCCTTATTTCCTCTGGAGGTTTTTGTAGGAGATGCTGCTGTCCCTTCTTGTGATTCGCTTCAGAGTGGTTCTCAAAGTTTGTTTGGTGTTTCTTCCTCCATTAACCTGATCCCTACAGACCAAGTAAATTCCACTCTCAGCACCACTTATGCAGAGATTCATAGGCACGTTCCTGACAATTTCACCAATAACATCTACGTTGTCACACAGTTCTCTCCAAGGAAAATGCTAAGGGCTGTGAATCACACATTTGAGCTACCTAGGCCAGCTGGCCTGATATAAGGATCCACCATTACATTCTAAGACGCTTTCTGCATGCATGTGGTAGAAGGGCCTTGCCCTTTGTTGGATATATTGCTGCTTATGTATGTAGTAGATTCTCAGAATACATCTCAAGAATTTGTTACCAAATAGTCATTATAGTACCAAGAAATTCCCATGTCTAAGAATGCAGAAATCTATTAGCATAATTTCTATAGAATGATGATCTTAATGCCTTATTTTACCAATTCTAATTATAATGACACATGAGCGTGGAATTCAAGGTAACATGAGTTAGTATTCTGCATGCACTTTTGGAGTACTTCTTTTTTTTTTTTTTTTTTGTCTTTTTGAGACAGGGTCTCACTGTGCAGTTCAGGCTGGCCTTAAGCTCACTTTGTAGCTCAGGCTGGTCTCGAACTCACAATAATCCTCCTGCCTCAGCCTCCCGAGTGCTGGGATTACAGGCATGCGCCACCACGCCCAGCTGGAGTACTTCTGAAACTGTATAAGGTACCTGATTTTATGAGAATGAGAATATTTTATGCTATGGGTTAGATTTTTATTTAGTTCATTGGTACAAGTTAGGTGTACATGATGACCATATTCGATACAGGGAACTCGGATCTACAAACGATATATCTTGATTCCTCCTTTTTCCCCATTCTTTTCCTTGTCCTCCCATTCACAAATCTTATTTTCTATTTTATCTTTCTTTCCTCGCTTTTTTTTCCTCTTTTTTCTTTCCCATCTCCCCACTCCTGATTTCCCTTTTCCTTTTGAACAGGTTTTTTCTATTTCACAGTTATCTATTGTAATTTATGCTCTTATTTACATTTTCAGTTTCTCACACCAGAGAAGTTGTATTCATGCTTGTGTGTCTGATTTATTGCATTTATTATTGTGTTCTCTGGTTTCAGCTGTTTAGCTAAAAATATCTCAATTTTTAATTATTTATGGCTAAGTAATACGCCACTATATAAAAAGCACATATTTTTTATCTATTCACTGATTCATGGCATTTGTGTTGCTTCCAGGATTTGACTATTATAAACTATGCCTTTATAAACACACATATATCAGTTTAATATGATGCTTTAAATTCCTCTGGGAAGATACCCAGAAGAGTAATAGCTGGGTCGAATGGAACTTCTGATCCAATTGTTTTGAAGAATCTCCATACTGATTTCCACAGTGGTTCTACCAGTCTACACCCTACCAATAGTGGAGAAGTATTCTTTTCCCCTGCAGCCCTGCCAGCATTTGTTATTGGTTGTTTTCTTGATAATAGTCATTCTTCTTGGATAGAGATGGAATCTTATTAGTATACCTCACAGAACTAGAGAAAGTATTCCTAAAATTCAGTCGGAACCAAAATAGACCTAGAATATTAAAAGCAATGCTAGGCAAGAAAGTCAAGGCAGGGGATCACAATCTCTGACTTGAATTTATGATATAGAGCTACTATAATAAAAATAGCTTATATTGGCACAAAAGAAGACCTGACAATCAATGATACAGACTAGATGTAGGCAGAATGGCCAACATATTCAGCCACCTGATCTTTAACAAAAGAGCCATACACATTCACTGGAAGAAGGATAACCTCTTCAGTAAATGGTGCTAGAAATACTGGTTTCTGCATGGTGAAAACTAAAGCTAGACCCAAGGCTATCACCATGAGCTAAAATAAATCAAGATATCTCAAAGATCTACATATTAAATTAGAAATACTAAGTCTGCTAAAGGATAGATGGAGCTCTCAAAAACATGGGTATAGGCAAAGAGTTTATGAATAAAACACCAATTGCCTAAGAATAATCAAACAGAATCAACAACTGAGATCTCATCTTATTAGAAAACTTATGCACAAAAAAAAATTCAGCACAGAGAAAAGACAGCCCACAGGGCAGGAAAAAATTTATGCCAGCTGTTCTTTACAGAAAAGATTGGTAGCTAGAATATATAAAAAACTGAAAAAATAAGATGCAATCCAAAAATGGACATCTGAGATGAATAAACATTTTCAGAAAAAGAAATACAAATGGCAAATAAATATATGAAAAAAAGTATTCATCTTTACAAAAAAATATTCATCCTTACTGATCTTTCAAGAAAAGCAAATATGGATTAGATTTAAATGTCCCTGAAAATATTATATGTTCAAATATTAATATTTGAGGTTATTGGATTATGGAGCACTACACAATACACTCATCAATGAATTAGTCAATGCTGAATACATACCTCCTAGAAAGAGTGTTCTCAGAAGAGGCAGTGGGTCACTGAGAATGCGTATTTAGACAGTCTTGTCCACCAGGTACCACTGTCATGATATTTTCCACTAAAACCAGCCAACTGTTGACTGAACCTTCTGAAACATTGATCCAAAATAAAACTCTTTTCCTTAGACAAAACCCAATTGCAGAAAAGCTGAACAATTCGACTGGAAAAAAAAATTAAAAAGACTGTATCATTAAAAATAAAATGCTAAACATAATGTGAGTGTGAAGTAAGTTATATAAATTAGAGTAAACTGGGGCTGGGGAGATGGCTCAGTGGAATAAGTGCTTATAGGAAGTACAAGGGCCTGAGTTCAATCCCTGGTTCTGCAAAAGAAAAAAAATAGAGTAATCTAAGAATTACTTCATCATCTAGAAGCCCAAGGAAGTACCAAATATAAAATTTGAAATACAGAGAACTGGGACAAAATGTATTGACAGACTTGTATAGTTGAGCTAAGTATTGGCAGTATTTATTTTGCTGAGCATATTTTATGATGGTGGATGAGGCTCAGGATCAAACTGCTGCCGATGTGTGTTGGGATAAAATAAACAAGTGGTGTGAAAGAGGAACATTCCCTGTGACATCTACTGTATTCTCATGTTATATGCAACCCAGCAGGATTCTTCCAGAAGATTCTTAAACTAATGATGAGATGTTCCAGAACACTACAATGACTGAGGAACAATAAGTCATAAATAAATTCTGCTTCAAATCCATAGTCAACCTCACATTGATGCTTCCTCCGAAGGGTTCTAAGTCTTTGAAATTTCATAGATTGAGATGCTGCATGGAAAATCTAAATACTTCTTAAATTAGTATTTAATATTTAATAAAATTTCAAGGCTAACAAGAAAGAGATCAAATTACCTCAGTCAAAACTTTAAAAGAATACTAGATAAATATTGGTAAACCAAAGGTGGAACAGTGTTGCTAAAAACTATAATCCAATCCTGAACTCTCCAATATGTGACTGTATTGATATGGCCTACCACTAATCATGCCTAAGTGACAGAAAAGTGGGAACATGGTCCGTTGAACCTAATATCAATTCAATAATTATTTATTCTTTTTTATATGTAAGCATTTATACATTTATTTTGTTTTTCTGTCATAAACATTAAAACTATTTATTTTATTAGTTTTTTAAAAATTTTTTCATTCATTTTAATGGGAAAAATTAGCAATGAAATGGCTTCAACTCTGTTTTCTTTTTCTTTTTCAAAACAGGTTAGTAGTACAGTTACAATAATTATACACTGTATATTGTTGTCTTTCTAGTAGCTGTTCCTAGCAAGATGCAGACATGATATCTTATCTAAAGACTATTAGTTCAAAACCTTCTTCTCATTGAACTAAGAGAAAGTAGCTGTATATTTCTGCTATTTTGTATATACAGATATATATTTTTCCTCTGTAATCCACTGAGCTATCTGGCCTGCCCTTCATTATTCTTTTATAGACAATGTCCAGCATGAAAGAAAACACATATCAATGGGTGGCATGCTGATAATGGTACTAGTCAATGATACAGGCAAATAGTAAGGACAGAGCCACACAAGATCTGCAGTTCTGAACTGAGTAACAAAACTTAAATTAAGAATAATAACTGTGGGCTGCGGAAATAGCGCAGTAGAATAAGTGCTTCCCTGGCAAGTGCAAGGGTCTGAGTTCAATCCCTGGTTCTGCCAAGAAAAAGAATGTTAATATGCTAATATACAGGAACACACAAATTGTATGAATTAATGGAGATTTTAGCACCTAATTGAAATATCTATAAAAAATATGTAAACACTGTAAAACTAAGAAGCACAGTAACTGACTTCATTTCCTGAATGGGTGTATGCTAATATAAACACAAGAGACATAAGTGAACATAAAGAGATCCAGAAGAAAAATCTGTAAAAATAATCTAAAGTGACCCAAACAGATAAGCTCAACTAACAAGATTGCATGAGGCAAAACAAAGCATAAAATAAATGGTATGGATTGCTGCTAAAGCATAGGATACATTTACATCAGATGCCACGAGAGAGGGTTAGACAGAATGATGCAGATGCAATATTTAAAGAGCAATTGGTCACTGGTTCTGTAAAACTGATAAAGGATATCAGTCAACTTAAAGAAACTTGACAAAACTGGAACATGCTGAGGAGAAAATATACCACTATGAAATTCTAAAGCTAGTGAAAAAATACATCAAAATGAAGATTATAAAATATATTTGAATAAATAATTATTCTGCTAATGTTTGATCAGAAGATTAGAACTGTAAGAATACTAAAGTTCTACCAACAGGAGAAAAAAATGTCCCAGATTGAAAAATGAAAATACACAAAACAATGAACTTCCCTGGAAAATTTTTCATTCAAATAAGTTTTGTATCCTACAGAGGATGACACTTATTACCACAATTAAAAACCTAAAAAAATTGAGTAAGTTCTATATTAATTATAAGAACTATATTCATAATTAGAACATCTCTCACACTTAAAACACAATTTTAACCAAGGGTAGATTATCTGGAAAATTCTTCTAAAAATTTGCAGAATAAGAATGATTGACACATCATTTCATTAAATAAATACGACAAGAATCATTTGCAATACTCTCAGAGCATTGGCTTTTATATCCACATCCTTAGAACAGTATGAGCATGCACCACCATGATTTGGGTTACTAAACAGTACCGATATAGCAATTAAACAAAATGAATTGTTGTGTTGAGTCATAAAGACATCATGTTGGAGTGGGGCCCACTCTAATGATCTCATTTTATCTTCTTTATCTCCATAAACCCCATATCTCAAATATGATTACATTCTTAAGTATTATAGATTTGGAATTCAATGTCTATTCTAAGGAAAATATAATTCAATTTATTAAAAAAATTGTCCTTAATTTAAAAACCTAAATATTACATCTATGGGGATTAAAAATGAATAGATTTAAAAAAACAAATCAGAGCTGATAAGACAGCTTGGCGGCCTAAATGACTGCCTAGGCAAGCTGAAAGGCCCAAGTTCAATGCCCAGAACCACGTCCATGCTGGCCTGGCCTAGGGTGTGCAGAGCAGAGATGGCCATGGAAACAGTGTGGTGGAAGAAGCCTGAAGTCCCGTGTAGGGAGCCTGAGGCAGGAAGAGCTGTGGAGTGAGGCCCTCTACCCAGATAGATAGACAGAGAGATAGACAGACAGATAGATAGACAGACAGATAGATAGATAGACAGACAGACAGACAGACAGATAGGTAGACAAATAGATAAATAGACAGACAGACAGACAGACAGATAGATAGATGGATAGATAGAAAGATAATCAGAGTTCCACAATAAGCCTTGAGGATATAATTTCTTTTACTAAATGAAATATTAGAGTAACATAACATAAAATGTTTGAAAATTTTAGAGTTAAAAGATGCACTCAGGAAATTATGATCTCTTCTTTTTTTCAAATGAAACATCTTCTAGCAGCAAAATGATATCATTTGTTTAAAATCTAGTTAGTGGGAGGATTTGAACTAAAAACATAGTCAAGTGCTAACCGATCCCCTTCTGAAAATAAGAACCAATTTTGTATATTGTTCTAAAGCAATTTCTAGAAGGGCAGGTGAGATAGCTCAGCCTAGTAAGTGCCTGCTTAGGTAAGTGCAGGGACTGAGGTTCAATCCCCAGCCCAGATGACATGCCAGCCCCGCCTCTGGGTGCATTGAGCTAGCCACTCAGACAGGGCCTGTTGGGCCCTGCCTGTAATCCCAGTGCTGGGGAGGCTGAAAACAGGAGGATCAGTAGGAGTCCAAGCTTCATTGTGAGATCCTGCACCAAATACATTTAAAAAATAAATAAAAATCCTTAAAAAATGGTCTCTAGACTATTTCAAGCAAAATGTCCTCCTCATTTGGCCCATCTTTTTGCTACAGTTTTAGGAATGAGCGAAGTTCACTGCAAAGGTGAAAACCAGAGTGATGCTTGTGAAGCTAGATTGCCTGGAGCCACTGGCATGCACAGGGCACCTCCCTAACCGTGATCCAAATGAGCTCCTTTTGGAAGTAAACCTTGAATAGACTTAAGGGGATCTTAGCTTTTTAAAAACAGGATTTGAGAATGAATTCTGCACAGCTGGCCAAAAATGGAAATCTACACTGGTTGCCAAAGTCACACTTTAAATTAGTTTTCAATCCTTCACCGTTCTTTAAGGAAGGCAATAGAAATTTTGATGATTTAAATTAAAATTTTTTTCCCAGCAGGGAGCCTCTACATAGCAATGTAGGATTAAAGGCTTTCTTTCTCTCTCCTTCCAGTCCCTCTCACTTTTTAAAAATTTCCCTTTCATTCTTTCAGTGAAATCGGTCTCATGGAGACAAAAGAACAAGGGTGACAGTGTATGTACAGCTGAGGGACATCAATCTTATATAAAATGGTTAGAAATCCATCCAATATATTGGCACAATAAAAAGGAAAAAGTGAAAAATCTCAATGGTGCACATTTTTTGTCTCCACGTTTTTGTGTAGAAAATGTGTGGTCTTTCTTTGAGTGGCACTAAGTCAGCTGTTAGTTCCTCCAGTTCTTTTTCTGGTGACTGAGCCAGGCAAGGCAAAATTTTGCAGATGAGTTGAGGCTACGAAATTGTTGTCTTGGCAATACATATAAACACTAATACTATCTACATCATTAAGAAATAAAGACATTCTTGATGATAGGGCTTCTAATTTAGTTCGGTAGAATGTCGCGAATACAAAACTGAGTTGTTTCATGTACCAGACAATGCTGCCTCAAATTCACTTGTCATGAACCTCTCCAAAATATATTTGCTTTGTTCCTCAGGTGTGTAGTAGTATCTTGTTTTGCCTATGAAGTTATTAAGACCCTTAACATCAGGAAGGTGGTACGGATGGAGTAACCAAAGGCTTACCGTTTCTCAGAACTGAGTTGCTGCTCCTTCTGTGTGCCATGACACCTGTAAAAGGCACAGGGCTTTTTCTAAGATGCTGCAATGCACACGTCCCTGGGCATTTGGGGGAAATATATGTTTAAAGGCACCTGGTAAGAACTAAAAATATTCTGTTAGTGTGCATCACCTTAGCAGATGGTCAAATATTCCCCATGTATGTGGAAACCTAGTTTAGAAGATGTGGGGTTTGAGCTTGCTGAATAAATTGGCTCCTTGATACTAAGGCACACTGTGGGTAAGATGAACTTAACCTGCACTTATGAAGTGCAAAATAATGAAACTGTTTAGGATCTCATTATATTATCTTGGAATACTGTTTAATTTCTGTCAGAAACTAGCATGCTCAGACACAATTTATTTGTAATGGTTTCTATCCAAGCATATTAGTAGAGAAATACATATATATGTGGTTTGTATTGTTTTTTATGGGTAGTTGCATATGCTGGGATGCATATGCTATAATGATTTAGAAAATTGACAAAGTTGCAGGAAGCAAAATAGTAGCATGCAGAAAATAAATACCATCTTTTTTAATTTTAGGAATTGTCATGGTTATATATCATATTCTGCATAAGAACATGTATATTAAACTTGTACTACATATCTACTTACATCATTAAACATGCCACAGATAATTCTTTTGTTTATCTCCTTGATTTGTCTTCCCCATTCTCCTGCTGCAGGGTCATGGCATATTACTTACTCATAAAATGCCTTTGTTTCTTCATTCCTTTTTTTTTTTTTTTCTTTTTTCTTTTTTGGCAGAACTGGGGATTGAACTCAGTGCAGTGCTTATTCTACTGAGCCATCTCCCTGGTTCCTCTTCATTCATTTCTGTCATTGACCTTCTGTAGCTTTGTGGTCAACCAAGTCTGGACATTTTAATCTAGGTTCAACATTAACTCTGGATTTCCCACGTAAGAAAATTTGTTGGGTTTTCCATCAGTTCATTTCAGATTCTTGGGGTGGTTCCATATAGGTAGTTCACAAGTACCATTTGATAATTGACAGAATTTGGTCCCAGGATTTTTCTAAGTTCTATTTGAAGTGATATTTTTTGCTCTGTTTCTGTTTTATTCCTGCATTTACTCATCAACTCTTAGTTTTACCACTATGAGGATGACTAGTGTTTGGATGAGCACACAGTTTCATAGTAAATTAATCCAGTCCATTTATGCATGTTGGCTCTGAAGATGAAATTGGCCACAATTCAGAGCTGGAAAGTAAGATCAGGCTGAGGAGTAGGGATGGGACATATACAGAATTTTTATGAGAAAATATTAAATATCTGAAGTTCAGTAGTAGAACCCAGAAAGTAAATTTAGCAAACCTTTTCCAACTTCAGAATTCTATTTACAAAAATCACAAGACTTTTAAAAATTACTAGACCACATTGCATGAGCCAAATGCCAATGGAGCAATGACCTTTCAAATTACTGGCACAACAGAAGAGGAGATCAGAAAGCTCCAATGTAAGGCAAACACTAATGAAAAAATCCTACAGGAATGACTCCTGCGTCTGGCCAACTTAACATAATGTGACATATAGTAAGTGGGTCAGGCCTCTCAGGTGATATTTGGCCTTGAGGTAAGATATTTTCAAATTTTCAAAGAGCTGCAGTGGGAAATTTGGTAAAAGAAGGATTTATAAGAGGTGATGGAAGTGACAGTGACATGATGTTGTGTGGAGTGTAGCTAGGAGCTGAACTGCATGACGGGAAAAAGCAAGTTATGTTGCAAAAAAAAGTAATGAGAGCATGTTTCATGAAGATTTTGCGTGCTTCATGTGAAATATGCTACAGAGATAAACAGAAATATAATGAGAACTTTTGAATCAGATTTCTAATTTTAAAATGTTATGAGTTTCTGGGTTCTTTTTCCTTGTTTCTTATACATTTTTTCATGGGTTTCACTTCAACAACTGGAAAATGCAAATACCAATCCCTTTATGATAAAATTCAGTTCATAAAAATGATAAATTTGTGTGTTTAGTAAGTATATGCTTAAAGATGGTATTTCTAAAGTCTGTAGTTAAAATATTTTCTTTAAAGATTTTTCATCAATGATGAAGCAAAAATGCAATTTACTACATCTTCATTTACCTGGGTTGAAATGTTTCTCTCAATACTTTAATTCTCCCTACCTATTCTCAGCATTAATATCAAACTGTGGATTTGCTATATCTACATTAAGTAGGATGACGTTCATGATGACTTATACTTCCTAAAAAATGTAGTACTTTGGTGTATAATATGTTAGGACTGTATAATTACCAGATTTCTATATGGGATTAATATTTCTCTGTCACAACAAATGCATTGTCTATATATGCTATGTACAAGCAGATTTCATTGCGAGTATTTGAAAGGCTGCAGCAACTGTGGGATATTGCCAGACAGTAAAACTGATTGAATCTATGGAGAGATTAATTCACCAGTGTGGGGAGAAATATATTTGCTTTAGAGTCATCAGATATTCTGCCCACCAAGCTCAGCCTCTAAGATAGCATTCCTAATGAGCTTCCTAAACCAATTAAACATAAGCAGGAAGCATCAGTCATCAACACTATTTTCAGCTAATCAGCTGCTTTCATGAAATGCATGGCACTGAGGACAGGAGAATATTCTGAGGAGTTGGTTTTTATTTTTTTTTATTCTGTCCTCTGCGGTTTTCTCAATTTTATGGATGTGTTTCCTTGATCATGAACATAAACAAGTATGGTGCTTTGTAGTGTATAAATGCTTTCCCATGCATTATTATTCAATAGAGTAAAATGAGTTTAAATAGGCTTAAGCGATTTCCTAAGACACACAATTAATGAGTGGCTGGTACTCAAAATCATGTCCTTTCCTCTCTTCTAATTGTTCTATAAATATGTATGCATTGATTGACTTTCTACCCTCTGTAACATAGACTAGGTTAAAATTTTAAAATGCCATCAATTTTTTTTAGATAAAGTCAGATGATAGAGACGGGTGTGGGGACTGTAGACAGAGAACCTATGCTTTATTCCAGCATAGGTTCATTCCTTCATAGACAGGAATGGCAAAATCTGCAAGAATCCTAATTCCAGAAGTTCACATCCAAAAGTTAAGCAGAAAGACAAGGCTAAAAAGCAGTACCAGTTTCTAGCAGTTGTAATGATAATAGTGACAAAATTGTCCATTCATCATTGAGCACTTATTTAATGTGATACAAACAAGAGCCACAAACATTTTAAATAGATAGTCCTGTCTGATTTCACAGGTGCAGAAAATATAGGTCCAGAAAATAATGTGATGTTTATTTGGATCTTTATAACATATATTTAATGACTATATGTGACATTTATTTGTATATGGTAAATACAAGGATTTGTTACATTTTGTTACATGAATGCATGTAGTCATAATATGACTACTTTTATGTGGTATGTACGAAACTTACTTTATTAACCACTTAGCAAGATGGTTTTTCTTTGTTGGAAAATAGGGACTTTTTTCCAGAGGTAGTGTACAATAGGATGTGGAACAGTGCTGTCTCATAAAGGTGAAGCCGGTAGAATAGTGGGTGGCTGTAGTGGTGAGATTTTTATTTGCTGAGTAAATTACCTGACACATCCCCAGTTCCACCAAAAGAAAAATCTCACATGTGTATCTAAAGGAGAAAATATTATCTTGAGTCATTGTTTCAGAGGTTCCGACCCACGGACAGCTGACTCTGTCATTTGTAGTCTTGTACTGGAGCTGGAGCATAAGGAAAGGCCAAGCTAACCATGCTGCTCACCTCATGCCAGCAGGATGGGGGGAAGAGACCGAGAGAAAGAGAGAGGGAGGGAGGGAGAGAGAGAGAGAGAGAAGGGAGGGAAGTGGAGAGAGAGGGAGGAAGGGAGGGAGGGAAGAGGGAAAGAGGAAGAGAGGGAGGGAGAAAGAGAAGGAGAGGGAGAGAAGGCAGGGAGAGAGAGACTGAGAGAGGGAGGGAGGAAAGAAGGGAGGGAGAGAGAGACTGAGAGAGGGAGGGAGGAAAGAAGGGAGGGAGAAGGAGAGTGAGAGGGAAAGAGAGAAGAGAGACATACATGAGAGAGAGACAGACAGACAGACAACAGACAGACAGAGAGGAGGAAGAAGGAGGAGAAGGTGGAGGTGGTGGAATAGGAGGAAGAGAAAGGGAGGGAGGGAGGATGGGAGGAAGGGAGTGAGAAAGAGAGGCTGTAGAAAACATACCCTGCAAAGAAAAACTTTCAGTGATCTACTTCCTCCCAGTAACCTGGGAGTAGCACATTGGGCTGTGTGTGGCTAATGCCTGGTAGTCTAACTCCCTGCCCAAAACCCGCTTTTGAACACAGGAGCCTACTGGGGGTAGGGGATGCTACATCTAAACCATACCAATAGGTATGTGCATGCTATTTTGGAGATGGAAAGAAGAGAAAAATGGAAAGTGCTCATCCCCTAGAGGAGAACAGGGGAGGAGTTCACTCATTGTGACCCAAATCATGAAGCTATGCCTGTGCCTCCTCCAACTGGAGAAAAAAACTGACTTTCTGCATTCCATTTTGTAAGGAATAATTTGGAGGGTGTGGTGGTGTGTGCCTGTAATCCCAGCACCTGGGAGGCAGAGGCAGGATAATCAATCCAACTTCATGGCCATCAAGGCCTACCTAATGAGTTCAAGACTCATTAAAACCCTGCCTCAAAACCACCCAAAATAAAGAAATATTTTGTCAAATTGTTTAAATAAGTTAAAGTCTTTAGGGCTAAGAAATAAGACTGTTAAAATTATTTCTTATTAAAGATCACAAAGGAGCACAGTTTTCATGATCACCAATTTTTTTTTTTTTTTCAGAACTGCGGATTAAGCTCAGGCCCTTGTGCTTGCCAGCCACAAGTGCTTATTGTACTGAGCTATCTCCCTAGCCCCAAACTAAATGTTTGGACTTCCACTTTTTTCCCAATTTTCACATTAATTAATTTACTTTAATTTAGTTTTACTGTGCATTCATAATGCCATCATGGGACCAGCCAAATAGCTCAACAGATTAAAGCACCTGCAAGCAGGTTCAATCCCCAGGCCTGCCATGCCTGTCACATTCCTGGGGCACACTGAGACTACAATTGAGATTGGGTGTAGTGGCGTGCACCTGTAATCCCAGTTCTGGGGAGGCTGTGAACAAGCTGATCACTATGATTCTGATCTAGTAGTGAGACCCTGTAGGCCCTTCCCTAAAAGTAGCAAAAAAAAAATGCTATCATGGAACTAAAGTATTGCATAAGTACTTTTAAAAAACAAAGACATTTCTTCCTTCTGACACAGATGCTTAGCCTTCAAAATACTTGTTATATACTACATGTACTTATTTCAGGAAGCTTTCATTCCAAGTGATAAAATAACTGAGATAACCACCTCAGAGGAGGAGATGCTTGTTTAGGCTTATGGGTCGACAGATTTTGGTTAGCTGGTTATGTACTATAGGTGTGTGTGTGTGGGCAGGGGCAGAACACTTTGGTGAAAGCCACTGCAGAAGAAATATCCTCACCTCGTGGCATCCAGGAAGTGGAGAGAGCTACAGAGGACAGGATCAAGGGCAAGATAAAGTCTCCAGTCATCCCTGTATGACCCAGTCCCCTCAACTAGAGCTTACCTACTAAATTACATTACCTCTTAAGAATGTCACCAATTATAGTACATCAACTTATTGAACCACTGGTGAAATTAGAGCCCCCGTATTCCAACGACCTTATGAATGCCCCATACTCTGAATGCACGAGATTTCATGAGAACAGCTTAAATCTAAACCATAACAGTACTCAATGCCACTGAATGAATAAAATAATCTGCCAATCTGTCGGTCAGTAAGTGTGAATCCAATGTTGTTTTAAATCATGGTTTTCTCTGATCTTTTTTATAAAAGTGAAAGGACTTTGCTAAATTATATATAGAGGGCATTTAAGACAGGATGAGCTCTACAAATTATTTCCGAACCTCAGATAAATAAATTAACATATGTATATTTAGCATCTATCCTGTGATGATCATTCTAGTAATGATTGGAAATGCTGTAAGATGAATTAAATCCTGTTCTCAACTCTGAGAAACTTACTTTAATCAAAAAGATGTGACATTTGCTCAAGAAAGTTGATTAAGTGCCAATCAATGGTGTAGAATTAAAATGGCTCTAGAATATGTTTGAGATAGAAAAAGCAAGTTTTAACTTAAAACTAGATGTAACAGGGTAAGTTAAAAGAAGGGAATGTGGTGTTTTCAGTGAGGGGAAAATAATAATTGAATTTATGAGGCTACAAGACAAACTCAAATGAAATAATAGACACATAAAATCACACAGTCTGTAAGCATGTTCTCCTCTATAGGAATTTTGGGGCTGAGGAACTACATGTGGATGTCCCTATCTCAGGACCTTGACATCGCCAGGCTGGCACTGTGCCACCCAACCATTTTCCCCACCCAGACATTTTAAAAAATCAAAACAGCAAACTACCTAGGTCATTGTCTACCAGGACACCACTGAAGTTTTCTCCTAGCACCATTTCTAAAAGCCTACCAGCATGTGTTGACTGAGAGGGGGCAGACAGTTTGCTTATGAATATTTAGAAAATGTGAGGTTAATTCTAACTAGCCAAGCTTGCTTCCTGTGAGATTTCCTATGAAACTTTAAAGAAATCAAGATGAGGCCAAGCAAATGGCTCAGTAGAATAAGTGCTTCCCTGGCAAGTGCAAGGGCCTGAGTTCAGTCCTTGGTTCCGCCAAAAAAAAAAGTAAAGCCCCTGAGTTTCATTCCCAACACTAGAAAAGAAGAGGAAAAAGATGAAAAAAGGCAAATATGCCGGAAATGGGGCAAAAATAGCCTTAAGATGAGGCCATGGTGTGCATTTCCAATTCACCATACCACACCCCTCCTCTGGTGAGTCCTGTTTGGATATTTCTCCCTCTGCAGATATATGTTGGAAATCAGCAGTTTTTGACAGTAAAACATTTCCAAGAGCATTATAGCTATTAAATGACATGATGAAGTTTGGTTTGGGGAAAATAATAAGGTGATAGTGCTCAGGAGAGAATAAAGACCCTTGCAGGAGGGGATTTTCAATAGGTTTGTAATGACTTAGGAACACTTGCAACAAAGAGCTTCACTGTAGGACAGAAAATGAGAGCGCATCCCCACCCCGGACTGCAGCTTAGAGATGAGCGGAAGAGTAGGAACGCTGCAGACAAAGGACGGAGTGTGATGTGTGCACAGGTGAAGGGCAGGGGCGCTCATTCTAACAGATGGACTTCGTGAAAGAAGCTAGGAAAGAAGCTAAACTGAAACACAGTTATTATCTTTTATGAAGTAGGGGAAGAAAGATGAACAGATGAAGGAGATGTCAAGGATAATTTAGAACAAAAAATAGAGAGAGCAGTAATCATGATCTTACTATGAAAAGCTCATTGATTGGAATGATTAGAAACCCACTGAGAGTTTTTGCAGAACTGGATTTCAAATATGAGGAGAATGAAAGTATAAATATAAATTGCATTTCTTGACCTAGAGATTAGTGAATATATAAAGAAGATTTTCCTTGAAAGGGAGAGGGAGAGACTGACTACCAGAGAGGGGTAATGGGTGGAGACGTTGACTCATGAATCATTTGGGATACTCCATGTACAGCATCCACCAAAAAATGTGTGCATGCTTTGGTAATTTGCTGTGCTAGTAAATGCCCTGAATCTAACGGCCACCACTGTCAGCTCTTCTTGTAGTTATAGAGGCTAAAGGTTACTTGTATTAACTCATGCTGTCTCCATAAATTTAGTATCAAATATTTATACAAGATTTTCTTTCCTTGCTATATATATATATATTTTTTTTTGGCAGACTCTGTATTTAGATGAGTTGATCACAGGAAATAGTGATTCTATGTATTGCTCAGAGAAAAGGAAAACAATGAAAGGCTTTATAAAGAGGCAGAGAAAAATGGAAATGGATTCAGACCTGAAATATCAATGTCTGTTTCCAACTGTACCATCTTCGGGGCAGGCAGGTATCTTATCAATATTTTGACCTCTTGTGCCAAAGAATGTGCTATACAATCAGAAGATATGAAACCAAATTTCCAGGACATAAGTGCAGTCCCAATGGGAGTTAGAATCTATTTTTCTTTTGCAGCATAGCAAATGAGCACCCATTTGTCAGCTCGAGACAACATCCATCTGTCACCTGGGACTTTCACAGAGCAATCAGATATCTTTGTGGGCTCATTGCTCCAGTTTCACATGTCTCAGATGAAGTTGTCAGCCACACTTGACACAAGTTAGAGTTCCTGGGGGAAGGTGTGCTTCCAGGAGTGCCTGAGTCCCTTGGTGGGTGGAGGGCAGGTCACCGTGTTCTTGAAGGGTCATGTGTAGCCCAGCTCTTTGTTGCCGGACCAACCAGCTTATACCTTCCAAGAGAGCAGCTGCTCCCCTGCACCCTACTCACAAAGCCTTGTGCTTTGAGTGCCCTGCCTGTGCTGATAGAGAAAATTTCCCATTTTAAGGAATAGGTCTAGTTATGATAACCTTGCTCAGACAGTCTGTTATGTTTTGTGTCTCGAAGTTCTCCCAAAGCCTCATGCAGTCATGGCCCCATGGGCTTCTAGGGTTTTGATTTCTTCATGGTGCAATGCTGGGATTATAGGTGAAAGTGCCACACCCATGGTAGCTGAGTAGCCTGCATACACTATAAGGGGGGGGGAGAGGCCCACTGTCTGCTGCTCCTCCCATGCTCTCCTGCTTCTTTTGTTGTTTTCCACCACTATGAACTGCTGTTGTCTGCCATGGGCCACTCTGCCTTGGAACCTGCTGGGTATGGACTGAAACCTCCACAAACTGTGAACTAAATAAAAATTTTCTTCCTTAATTCAAGGCATGCAGTACTTTGAGCAATGAGAAAAAAGTAGCCAAGATATGGTCTTACTTCTAGTAAAGTCATCTATGAGGATATTAGTTACATTTACCAAATAAATGTCTTCTAGGTAATGCATAGCGCTGAAGGTAGTATAAAACTGACAGTGATGAGGATTAGAGTGGGAAGCCTGATGGTCCATTTTCAGATCTTCTCAACCCAGATAATTTGATTTTATTACTGTATATTTTCATTGTGCAGTTTCCTAAAACCTTGAGGTGATGGACTTTAGATATGTCTGAAAGTGATAGAAAAATGTAGAAAACTTGGATATTTTAAAATATTCTCTATTCCTTTTATTAATCACTGTGAATATGCTCCATCACTTTAAAGTATGATGGATTTCCTAAGTAGTACATTTCGTTTTACATGGAGTGTCATTCTGTTTGCATGTTTGAGTTCAAATTCTTTGGGGTAGATCTTCATGATTTATGCATTGTTGATGTTGTTGCTGGGATTCCGTCTGTGTGCTTGGCCAAGATCCCAGTAAAATACTGGAAAAGTTCTTAGGGAAGCAAAAGGAAAACAAAGTTGATATGGGAAAATTTTGGGGAAAAATGTTAGGGTCAGAAAGGGAATAATGCATCACTAGGGAGTTTAAAATTGCATGCCTGTTAGATTATGCTTTGAATATTTTTAATGTAAGTCATGTAATAGGACTATTTATAGAGTAATTCTTTCAATTAATATGTTATATTTGAAATATTGTAATAGAATATTTAATAAAGGGGGAATGACTAGTCAAAATGTATTAAATTTTAATTCTCTGGCACATTTGGGTTTTATGAAGCACCCAGAAGTTGAGCAATGAAATACATAAATTATTGTCCTCGGGAGCCAGGGAAATAGCTCAGTGGAATAAGAGATTGCCTGGCAAGCACAAGGTCTTGAGTTTGTTCCCTGGTACTGAAACAATGATCATTGTCCTTACTTCTGATATGAAGGAATCAAGTTATTCAGTAATTTAACTAATTCCACTGTCTCATCATTAGTATACATTAGGGTTAGGTCTCATTTTAAGTATGTATGGCTTTGGAATCCAAGCCATTTTTTATTATACTAACTGCTTATTAAATGGCATATTTCAAATTAACAAATACAAAATCCAAACCAAGCCCATTTG
The DNA here is from genome assembly GCA_004027165.1 of Ctenomys sociabilis. Classification (NCBI taxonomy): domain Eukaryota; kingdom Metazoa; phylum Chordata; class Mammalia; order Rodentia; family Ctenomyidae; genus Ctenomys; species Ctenomys sociabilis. Next base: position 35,297 of record PVKA01001228.1, read on the forward strand.
TCCTTAATTTATTTTTCTCCAATTTGAACTTTTAGGTGGTTGGTACACATTAGTGTCTCTTCATTGCCCTCGATGTGCTCTCGCTTTGCAGAAAATACTCTACGTATCATTAGGTTAGACACAGTGAAGTCCCATTGTCTAACACGCTTATTAAATTCATATAACTGCAAAAGTATCCTTGTTACAAATTTAACACCTATTAGAATGTAGGAGAAACAAAATCTGGTAAACAAAAATAAAAATTTAAAATCTTTTGTTAAATTGCTTTCCTATTTGATTTTATTAGAATTAAACTTTAAAAATTATAATATTTCAGAATATTTGACCTAATTTTTTTAAATTTTGAAATGTATGAATTTCTAAGTTCGTTTGTTTCGTCCAAGTACTCCTAAAATGATAAAGAGATTTGTCTTAGATGTTCTGCAGCCATTTCACTCTGTGTTTTTCAATATGAAATGCTGTCTTTGGGTTGCGCATTTAATTACCATCTGCAAATTGGAACTATTTTTTGGAAAGTTGCAGAAATGTCAAACCTAAATGTTTCATAAAGCACCATGAGAATTTAAATATCCATTAAATAGGCAACAGGCATATATTTCATTCATAATATAGCAATAACCTGCAGTCATTATGCATGGTCATGTGTTCTCCACAACCATCTTAGAGGACTACATGTCACAATTTGGCTTATTTTATTCAGACTTAGCTTTCAGTAAAATATTCTATTATTCATAACACAACCTTTATGGAAGGAGTTCACATATTTCAAATATTATTAAAATATTACCAGTATCCCTATCCTATGTGGAGCACATGGATGGCTAGGCTATTTTACTCACAAAGGTAAATGAAATAATTAAGAACCAAGACTGAGAAATTAGTTAAATTTCTAGTACGATTCTCAGAAATGCAAGTAGCAGATAATATTCAACTATCTGCCTTGTGTATTGGACTGAAATGAAGCTATAAATGTATATGCTCAAAATTCTAGATTCTTTTCGTAGAATATTTTCCAGAAAGATATGTCTGAGAAATTCTGGCCTTTTGGTTTTCAAAACAAATGCTTTAGCAGTGCTTATTAAGAAACAGGATTTCCAAACTGTCATAAAAAGGCAGGCCTAGTTTTATTTGCCTTTCAAGCCTTATCATGGTGTTCATTTGAAGATTGTAACCCTTTTTGGCTATGAAAATTTGCCTATTATTTATTATTATTGTGGTTGTTTTTAATATTTTAAACTTTTGATTTTGTTAGATATCTGAATTGAATTAGTGGATGCATAAAGGAAGATAATCGTGATTCTAATGTAAGTGCTTTGCAGCGTTCGCACACGCCTTGAGCGAGCCACCAACAACGTTTCTTGGTGTCCGCATTTAGTTGTTGCAGGGGAGGTCGCCCAAGCCTGACAGGTGGGAGCTTCCTGCACTGGGCAGCGGAGGCGGCGGGGCGGAGCCGGTCAGCGGGGACTGCGACGACGAGGACGGGTGTGAGGGGTCCGGCAGCGGAGAGGTCAGGAGGACGGTGAAGATCACTCACTGTAAGTGGATGATTTTGATACCATTGGGAAGAATTCGTTACAAAATATACCGCATAGTTGTGACGCTAAGTGGAAAGTGCTGGTACTTTGATGGCTTGTACATGGCAATGAATTCAGAAGCAGACCGGGGAGTCGGAAATGAAGTTGATCCTATTTTTATTTAGGTCATGCGTTCTTGGGGATTTTGTTTATTATAAACGAATAGCAGTTTTTTAATGACACTTTTTTTCGTGAAAAAAAAACAGTTCTGAGAATTATAAACGTGGATATTAAATAGATATTGGTAAATATGGCCAGGAATACAAGTCAAGAGTACAAGTGTCAGTCAGGCAAGCACAAGGTTCTGAGTTCAATTCCTCTTACCGAAACCAAAACAAAAATTGTCTCCTACATTGGTAAATAATATAAATATTTACCTACCTTGGTAAATAATGACTAAGCACTACTAGCTAATCCACATGTGCAACTTCTAGAGAATTGCTTCACCAGAGAAAACTTTTTACTTTTTTGGATATTCTGTATGGTCAAACTGCAAAAGAAATTGATACATACATGGTCAATTATTGTGAAAACTCTTGGTTTTAATTCATGAATTTGCCCTTTCCAAAAATCTCACCAAACAGTCAATTTGTTTTAATCGTATGGATTTGAAACCATTTTAAACATAGCTGGTATTCTGCTCACTTTCAAAGATCAAAGCAGAAAATGAAAAGAACTAAATGAATTTATTCATGCTCACAAGATGAAAACTGCAGATGCTGTGTCTTCCATGGTTTCGTGTGTTTGCGCCTCAGACAGAGGTCAACAGAGAAAGGTCCATAAGTGTCAACGTGCCTAGCTGTTCCTTTAGCTCTGATCCTATCAAAGGTGAAGCCAAATAATGGGGACATGTACAGTTCTACCTGCAGGTTTGGCCTGATACTTACTCAGAGGTACTTTGGACGTGTGTGGGACATGCCCACTAGAGAACTAATGCTTCATTTACTTTTTAGTTTGCATGCAGTGAGGTAAGAACAATAGAATGCTTTAAGCATCCATTTCTCATTCCTTCTGGGACCTAAGTCCTAGTTTTATAAGCTAAATATATTGGTTAAGGGGATAGAAGCCAACAGAGGTGAAATAGTGCTTGTCTGTGATCCTAGTTGTTATGAAGGCTGAGGCAGGAGGATTGCAAATCTCAGAACAGTCTGAGCAATTTAGTGAGTTTCTGTCTTAAAATAATTTTTAAGAAAGGTTTGGGGATACAGCTCAGGGGTAGAGAAGTTCCAGGCTTCAATCTCCACTACTGCGGCAAAACTACATAAATAATTATGAAAGACAATTAACACATAGAGATGGTTTCCTATTATAAATAGGAATAAATTTTGTTTAATATAGAATGTAGATAGGAGTTTGTATATTTGAGCAACAGTTGGTAAAAGAATTACGAAGATTTTTCTGCAAATTAAATACCTTCTACTCTTAGGGATGGGGATTAAGATATATGTTCTTGTAGTTGACACTAATGTAGCTTACTGGGTTGTTTTGCCTTTTTATTTCCTTGGTTAAATGTTTAAGGGAAAACAACAGTAAAAGAAAATGAAAACAAGGGTTTTTACTAAGACAAATTACTCTTATTGGGGTAGATGTCTTCTAATGTATAAAGGAATGGTGATATTTATCTATTATAATATTGAATTTAATCTCATTTTTATCATATCTAGATTACTGATAGGTACTATAATCTCACTGTCATTTAAATGCTGGCAGTGGTTTAAAAAGCAAAAGTATTGTGGGAAATTATTTCACAGGTGAAATTTTATTTATAATATGTGAATATTTGCATTGTGCATCTGTGTAGTATAGAACTGGTATCTCTATGGGAGTTTTCACTTTTTGAAGATACTTATAAGCTCAAAGACTTTTTATAGTCAACTATCTTGGGTTGTTTCCTGAGAGAAGTAAAGCAAATGAAGGACATTCAAGCACAATTTTCTCACAAAACAGCTTGTCAAGGTGGCATGGATGATTTTTTTTTTTTTTTTTTTTACTTCAAAACCTTGGTTTCAATTACTGCTGAAATGGCCAGGCATGGTTCAGACAACCACCCATCAGAACTGAGTAGATTAAGATATAGATGATTTTCAGCAACTCCAGGCAAATACAAAAAAAATATCTGTACCACCTTGATCTAAGTGGACTGCTTAATATGTTTGTGAGAGTTTATAGCTGCTGCCTTTCAATTTTTAATAAGTGGTTAGGAAACCACCGTGGATAGCATGCTGAAATAGAGAAGGATAAGAAAAACATCAAAGTGTAGGTCACATTTTATTATTAAAAAAATCTCGGTACTATTTTACCTTTTGGCTCATTTGGTACATTAGTAAAGTAAATTCAACACAGTTTTGATGGTTTTAATAAAATATTACACTGTACAAAATTCACTGACATATAATTTGTAATAAGAGCTTGGGGTATACCATTATTTCTTCCTTGCATTTACGCTTGTTCTTTAGAAAATACAATATAAGTACAAGTATGGTGCAGTTAATGTATTGCCTCTAAACGATGAAGTAAAATTTATAGATATGTAAGTATAGGGAATAATGCTATTATTATATTCTATGAATCAAATATTTCTGTTCCAATTTTTCAAATTCATAGTAATTGATATTTTCATAAGTACACTTGAAATTATGTTTCATTTCAGTTTTTGTTCATTTTCATTTCAGATAGCACTGGAGAATATACATTTTAATAGGCCAAATTTTACCATCAAACTATTTAGATATATTTTATTTGCCATTTTTTAATCACTAGTGCTATCAAATTATTTAATATTTTAAGGACTTTATCATTTTTGTAATCTTACTTACAGACTATAACTAAATATCAACTAACTTTTTGTAGAAAGGAGCCCTGTATCCTGTATTAGTTTTCATTTAAGAAACAGAATGTTTATGTTTTAGTAAAGTGGTTTAAAAATCACAGTATTATGGAAATATTTTCTATAGTCTTTGCATGCTAAATTTGGCATCTTTCATAGAGGTGGGAATTTTACCTACTGCACCTACATCTGCTCTCCTACTGGTGGCTCATTCATGCAGGAGGAAGGGTCAGTGCAGGAAATGTTCCCTTTTCCTTTCTCGATGAGAATAAAGCTGGTATCGCTAAAATCAGCAACTTTTGGGCAGCATGACCACTCTTCTACTTTGAATCCTGACAGCTCCAAATGTTGAAAATACAAATGAGAGTTCTAAGGACAGACTCTAGGAAAACTGTTCCATGTGTAACTTTGAAAATCTGTAAGCCTTGTTCAAAATTTTCATATAAAAATTAAGACTTATATTGCAAAATCTGTGTATATTATCCACAAGCAAATTCATTTGGAGAAGGTAATTCAAGGTAACAGTCTCAGGGAAAATGAATTTGATGACAAGGTGATTTAGATATAAGGAAACTATTGCTTTAAAAAATAGTGATACTTTTGTCTTCAAATCTGTTGACATAGTTAAGGTCTGTGTTATTTACAACTAAGCTCTACTATATATGCAACAGACTACTTGTATATTGTTATATAGTATTATGTAGTGTAGTATTTAACAATTTCAAGAAAGTTATACTTTGAAAAAAATCTGTAAATATCATAAAATCTTACTCATAATTTGTGCCAATAATATTTTCCCTACTCATTTCATCCAAGTTCCCATGGGATAGTCATGAGATATATTTGTATGGAGTGGACCGTTCAGAGTCTCACTGCAGGACTCTGAACCCTAGGGCCCTTCTGCCCAGACACCTACTCAACATCTTTCTTTAGAAGAACTGTTCATCTATTTCTTCTTTTATGTCATTGGATGTCACTATTCTCCTTGTAAACTACCCATAATCCCAAGTTCTAAATATTTGAGGAACCCCATATTCACTTCTCAGGCTCTTTCTCATCCTTTGCTACCACTGTCCCTTGTCTGATAGCCTCTTACTCAGTAATTGTAGCAATCATAATAAGATATGCTGTCACTGGTATCAAATCTAGTGTACAAAGGATTTGCCTAAGTGATATCTCAAGAAAGGCTTATAGAAACAGAAAGTCTTTGACTAAATCAAATAATTTAATTTTAAAAAAGATAATAACATTGTAATGTTAAGTTTCTAGATTTAAAAATAGTTTTTGATTGATCTTTTATAGTGTAAAATATATAGAAGTATTTTTATTGTATTTTGGATTTCTCACTTAGTAACCTTATATCAGCCTCTAAAATATTAACCTACATCATGGCGCGAAGAATGACTTGGAGGCCTTTTTAGTGTACTCCATGTGTATTGGTAAGTAAACATGGTCCTTTTTCAGTCACCTTTGGTCCAAAATCTCAGCTAGGCATAGAAGTTTTGCCTAGGCGAGCTAAAAACACACAACTTTATTTTTCTTTCCAGAATTACAAAATTTTTAGGAATTATTTTATATAATTTCCACTGTGTAGTGAGTGAATGAATTTTCCTTGCTAATGTAATTTGTATGAGAGTGCACATCAAAATTTGTATATGACTAAAATAGTTCCACATATGTATATTATAAGATTCTATGTTTTAAAAATTAGAGTGGACTCCACCATCCTCCTCCTGATCCTGCCCATGCCCCCCAAAAAATTAGAGTATCAGAAAATATGATTAAAATAAAATGTATTAAACTTTAAAAGTATTGGATATTAACCTATTCATAAGTTATTCCAAAAAATAAAAAACATTCACTCAAAGCCACTAGATAGCTCATCATATATTTATGTTATTCATTTATAAAAATAAATTATTTTGTAGAGTTATATTGATTATTTTTATCAGATGCAGTCTTAAATAATTCTGTAATTTCATCTACATTTTGCAAATGCATAATAATGAGGGATCAGATAAAACCTTCTACAATAAAACCACAGCAACATTTGCATTTTCTAATCTTGTTCAGTGTTCAAAATTGTAAATACTTGGAAATTACTGGCTAATTTAGTTTCTGTAGAACTGATGAAAATGATACTAAGGAGAACTGAAATATATGTCTGAGGTAAATATATTTTAATTAATATATGATCACTATGAATATTATTCTGATTATACATTTCCATTTGGGCTTATAAATAAATGACACCCATCCTTGCAGCTTGCTGTTTTGTTAACAAGAGTGTGTGTAATGAAACGTGGAGACCTAATGAATTCACCTAAAATTATCTTTCATCCCTTAAAAATGCTATATATCGTAGTCACTGGTTTAAATAATAGAACTGAGTTTTAACAAAAGAGTTTGTCTTGGAATGTGTGATGACTTTCATTCCATTGGCTTAGACTGATGGTAAATCATGGAGGTGAAAAGGAAGGGATTCATTAATTACAGGTCAAGTAGCCTCCTAGCTTACTTCTCAGATCAATCAGTTATTCTGTAAGGTCTCATAGCTAAGTCTGCCAACCCAGAAGACATAAAACAAAGACATCATTAGGATCTTTTTGAATATCATAATGCTGAAAGTGGCCATATGATTAACAGAGGAAATAAAAATTAAAATGCAACAAAATATCATCTGGTAAATTTGATCATAACTTGACTCATGGAACCATGAACAAAATCTGAAAGAAACCCCTAGATTAATCATTCTGTCGCAGATGAAGAGTATGGTTGTTGAAATTTCAATATTTTTCCTCAGAAGTCATTGATAAAATACGCCACGTACAGACAAGTTAACTGTAACTCTCTTTATTGACTTCTTTACCTCTATGTAGAAAGAGTAATTTTCATACCAATTATTGATGCAATACTTATTCAGTAGGTATAATTAAATAAAATAAATTAAGGAGATGCATTTTACTTACAGAGCCTCACAAATTTTCTTATATTTATAAGAGATCTGGATATTTTGTTAAAAAAAAATGTTAAAGCATGATGCAGAAATCTGAGTTGTGACCCCTGTTTCTTTCTTTTTTTTTTTTTTTTTTTGTGGAACCAGGCATTGAACTCAGGCCCTTGCGCTTGCCAGAGAAGCGCTTATTCTACTGAGCCATCTCGCTGGCCCCTGACCCCTCTTCTATATGCCAGATGATGCTGTTATTTGCACTCCAAGGCAAGACCAAAATTTCTCACCCTTGTTTATTACCCTCTTTCTTGATATTCCACAACATGTCTCTGTAGAGCAATAGGAGATTTTTGCCATTCTATCAGTGTATTAACATTACAAAAAAAATCATATAAATGAGGGCCTTACCCTGATCACAGTTGAACCAGCAATAGGGGCTTTTGTGAATTTTTGTACCTATTTGATATCTTTTTCTTTGTATTTACTTTCAAATTTCAAGACAATCACTTCTATCTTTTCTCAGGATCTAAAGCCCTCCAGTTAGGCTTGCTGCTTCCATTTTGCAACTTTGCCTCCGGTATTTCAGCAGAAATGTCTTACATTCACTAATTCCTCTGGCTTGCAATGAACACTGAAGAAATATCCTTCCAAACATAATGGGCCAAGAGATAAATCACTCAGAGTGATTTATTTGTCTGAGAGAAGGGTGAGACTATCCAAATGGAGACATCATGAAGTACTTCACTGAGTGGGGAGAGGGGAGCAATGTGGAAGAGGACACTTTACTGCAGTATTTGTAAGCAAATCGCCTTGGGAGGGTGGACTTAGGGTTTGGTATCAGAAAGTTGAAGTAGATATAAAAAGGCACTCTGGGAAGGACAAACATCATGGACAAAGCAAACATCATGAGGGAATCAAAATTATTAAAATTAGTTGAAAAATCTTAGAAGGTTCACAATGTGGGAAATAGTATAAAGGTTTTTGAATAAAACAGTAAAGAGCAGATTTAATTTGCGAGGTAAGGAGAAACTGTTTAAGTGTTGGATGCATTTTTTTTGGTCTAGATGAAGATAAACAGTTCATTTTACTACACAGCAATTTAATAAGCTGGTTCAAAGAATAAATGTGTGTTTATGTCTTGAACATTTACCTCATCAGCTTTTCGTACAAGTCATTTCATGTGTGTTCATTCCTTTTGTTTTGATGGTTTGAAGACCTGGATAATGACACACAGCCAAGTTGCAACATTGTTTGGTGTGAGTGCTTGACAGTCAGTCAAGCTCCCTGTCTCACTCCTCAGCCTACTAAAACAAAGTGTTGGATAAATTACAAAGAAATTATTTTTTAAAGTGATTCCATGAACTATCAAGAGGAAAGGAGCTATTTGATATCTAGGGGAAATCATAATAATTACATGAATATGAATTGGAAATATTGATGTAATGGTAGGGTCATATATAGAGCCAGAAATGGAGCCAGATAGAGAAAACAGAGTGAATAACACACAGCTTAAGAAAAATAATAAAATATGTGTGTATCTCATCCTTCTACCTAACTCAGGAACTACAATGCTTTAATGCTGCTTTGTACCCTTCTCTGAGCTTCTCCAGATTCACAAAGCGTATCATGATGATGTTTGTAGAACATGTGATGTTTTTATCACACACATATGGATCCGTGAATAACACATCGCTTTGTTTTCTGCTTTCTGAACTTACCATAAACCAAACCACATAGCCTGGTCTGTCATTTCTTATACACTGTTGCCAAACAATATGTTGAAATTTGTCCAAGTTAATAAATACAGTTGTAATCATTGTTTTTAAAACAAAGTATAGCATTGCAAATGTGTATGCTCACTTATTTATTGCTAATGAATATAAATATTGCCATGAGTTTTTGAATGTTGTGAAAAATCCTCTTTAAAAACAGGATTTAAAAACAAAAGGAAAGAAAGCAAAACAAAACAAAAAACCCCTTGAACATGTACATGAGAAAAAACCTCTGATCTCTGTCTTAGAAGTCGCAGGCAGCGTTACCAAGCCAAGCTTACCTTTGTTCAGCTTTCCTGGGAAGATCAAACTGGTTTATAAAGTCATTGTACCAGTTTATATTCTCATCAGAAGGCTGAGCTGCAGTGTCGCACACCTGTACACCCAGCACTCAGCAGGCTGAGGGGGGAGGATTGTCACAAGTTCAAGGCTACCCTGGACTACATAGCAGAGCCTGTCTCTAAAACAATGAAAATAAAACCAAAATATATTCTTACCAGAAGTAATTTAAGAGTTCTTGTTATTCTCTACTATTTAATTTTCTTTATTATTTTATGAATTCATTCATTCATTCATTCATTCATGTGACAGAATGAAAACTATATTTTATTCTATATTAATTTCTATTTCCCTATTATTAATTGAAATGTATTTTTTGCAAGCATATGGCCAACTTTTGCTTCATCAGCTGAAGTTTCTTTCTTATTGGTAAGCCGTCTCCTCGCTTAAGTCAGGCAATCTTCTTGGTAGAAGCTCAGTGTTTTGTCTCTCAGGGGCTGAAGTGTCAAGAGTTTGGCCTCACTGTGGTGGAAAGTGTTTGTGCCTCCAAGAGACGGGGCCTGGTGGGAGATCTTTACTTCCGGGGTTGGCCTGCCTTGAAGGTTCCTGTAGGAAGATAGTTCTTGTGAGACCTCTGAGCAGGCTCTTTGCAAGAGAGCGTTGTCATAACAACCAGAAACTGACCTCAGAACAGCTCTCTTGTTTCCCATCTGGACATCTGGTCTTTCTATCGATGTGATGTCCCCTGCCATGACGTGTTCCTCAGAGCTGAGCTACTACGGGTACCATGCCCATGACGCCTGAGCTAAGAGCCAAGTAAATCTCTTTTCTGTTAGTTTTCCGGTATGGACTATTTGGACATTGTTAACAGGAAACAGGTTAAAACATTTACATTTTTTAAAAATTTTATTATGACTTAAAGGAAACCTGGACAGATTCTTTTTATTGAAATGATTTTCAAAACAATAAATTATTTCCATCCTTTTCTTTCTCAGAAAGTGACCAACTCTATTATATGTGTTTAAATGCATATATCAAGATCTCAGCTTTAGAGCCCATCAAAGAGCTCAGTGGATTAAGGCTCCTGCTTAGGCAGACACAGGGGCTGGGAGTTCGAGCCCCTGGCCTGCTGTGCTGGCCCTTCCTCCAGGGTGCTCTGAGATGGTGATGAGACTGGGCATGGTAGCACACCCCTGTAATCCCTGCTCTTGGGACTCTGTAAACAAGAGGATCACTATGAGTCCGATCTATGCAGTGAGACCCTGAACACCCTGTATGCCCTGTACACCCTGTGCTAAATCCAAAAAATGAAAGAAAAAGAGAGAGAGCTTAACTTTTACACATTTTAATTCTTATCCCTACCAAACTTCAGACTGTCTTACATGATGTGATCTTCGAAGGCTACACTATCTTGTGCAGCTAGATGTACCATACCCATCTTGTGCATTTACTGTCACAGACGTGGGACCAGTCGTTTTCGGGGTAGCTTTGATTTGTTTTGTTAGGAAATCACAACCTGGGCACTGTCGATAGTTCTTATAGGTGGTAATGGCAATAAATATTCTAGAGTTACTCATTTGCTGGTTGTACATGAAATATGCACAGTCAGAATAAGAATGCTACTACTGAGACTATCAGAACATGTTGAGATTACTAAACTCAGTTAAACATTCTTGTATTTACCATTTATATTGTTTTCATTTTTGTGATTATATTAGAGAACATGTAGTGATAGACATACAGACAGACTGATAGAGATGTTGAGTCAAGGGGGTAGGTAGTACACATCTGTATTCCATAGCTACCTGGGAGGCTGAAGAAAGCCTTTTTGTTGTTGTTTCTTTCTTTTTATTTTTATTTTAGGGAAAGGTCTACATGGTGTTCACTGTCTCACTAGTAGGTCAGACTTATAGTGATCTGCCTGTTTACAACCTCCCAAGAGCTGGGATTGCAGGCTTGCACCACCATGCCTAGTCTCACACACAGTATCAGCATACCCTGGGGATGGGGCCGGAATAGCAGGCCCAGGGATCGAACCCCATCCCCTCTGCCTGCTACAGGCTCTTTAATCCCCTGAACTATTTGGCTAGCCCTTAAGGACTAAAGTTTGAGAACAGTCTTGGCAATCTAGTAAGACCCTGTCTCAAAATAAAATAAAATATAAATTGAAAAGGGAGGTGGGGGTGTAGTTTGGAGAGAACACATCGGTTCAATCCTCAATACAATCAATCAAGCCATCAATCAGTCAGTCAGTCAGAAAGAAGCCTGGACTGGTGGTGCATGCCTGAATTCCCAGCTTTCTGTGAGGCTGAGGCAAAGGGGGTACAAGTTCAATGTTAGCCTCGAAAAAAATTTTAAAAATGGAAAAAGTTGGAGAGTAGTGTGGTAGGAAGACAATCCCTGGCAGTGAGGAAAATAGTGGCTTACTTACTGATGTGGCCTGTCCCTCGCCCTTAATTTTGTCCACATATCTTTCTTAGATCTCCATTGTCTTGTTCATTGTAATACTTGATTCCATTTCCATTACAGTTGTTTGATAATATATAGCAGCATTTTAAAACTTATATACCCTAATTGTGTTTCAGTTAATGAAATATAATGTATTATACTGATGTATGAATATATTACAAAGTATTATCTATTGTTCCCATTTTAATGAATGCAAATAATCCCCCAAGTAGGCTCTTCTGTATACATGTGAATATGTATTATTTCAGGTTGTAAAGCTGGCATTCAAGGTAACTGTATCAACCCATATTTGCAGCAGCAGTGAAGGAAAACTAGTTTTAATTTTTACTCTAATTGTACATTTACAGCCCCTTTTAACTTTTGCTAAACTCTCTGTCTAAATAGAAATGCATAGCTTTATGTATATCAAGGAAAAATACAGCAAACAATTAAACATCAAGGAAGCCATTATTCAAGTTTATTACAACAGGGATAGATTGAATTGAATTTCACTGAATTGCAAACAGGAGCATTTTAAGCCTTTAAGCCTACTAGTTTTTAACCTAGTAGAACACATTTGGGGTGGCATTAATGACAAGAATGATCTCTGGGATCAGGCGACAGCCTCCACTTGCTACCTGGTATATGCAGCCTTGGCTCCTGCTGTGCTGCAGAAACTGGGAGATGAGCACGCCCTGAGGCCTACTAGCATGGGATGGCTCTGGGGTCCTAGGGAACAGAGGTGTGGGTTGTAGAACAGGCAAGAAGCTGGAAGATTTACATCCCAAAGGGGAGAGAAAAACTTTATAATAACAAGTTCTCCAGAGTACATGCTCCATGAAAAGGAAGTTCAGGGGCTAGTGGTGTGGAAGAAGAAAACATGTTTAAAGTTTAATCAAGATATAGGGATCTTTAAAGGCTGTGTTAGTCATGCACATTTTGCTGGCTACTGATGAACTTGGTCATCTCTTTTTATGTTCACCATTTTTGTATTTTTTATTATGTGCATGGCTTTTCTGCCCTCATTTTAGATTTTGATACTAGATTTTTCTGAAGGACCTCATTATGTTTCTACCAAATATATATATATTTTTTCGCTGCGTGAGTTGTAAAGTTCTGGCATGTCTTCTAAACAGGTGTATGTTACATTTATACTTTAAAGGTACTTTAAGACTAGGAGACAGTAGTACGTAGGTAAATCTTGTACTATAAAGTTCTAGCAAATGGAAAAAAATACAAGTCATAGAAGAACAGTAAATGGTAGAGTACAGTCAGTCTTCTGGAGATTGTTCCAAGAATGATTTCCTGGAGATTATACTTAAGTTAGGTGTTCAGAGACAACCACAGATTCAAAGTTGGGTAAAATTCAATCCAGAGCCTTTACAGAAGAGCAAGCATGTTCACATCACTGTGTGATCAATGAACCAGAATGGACACATCTTTCCTGGATGTACGCTTGGAGGAGACAACAAGAGAAGAGGCTAGCAAAAGTATTCATACATCTTTGTACTGAAGAAGAATATATATATAATTGTCCTAGATGGTAGTTTGGGTCATATTTTACAGGATATAATGTAATAATAATTTACTTAATTGCAAAGAACTCCAAAGGAAGATCAATTTATTATAAGAAACAAGACACAGATAATATGAGGTTCAATGACGTTTAGTGAGCAATTAGCTCTCGATGTAGTTGGCAAGTCTAAAATGAGACTTAACAACCTTCATCCCTAAGAAAATGTTTCACTTTCCTTTTTAGTTAATATGTGACTCCTCCCCTGCCCCCAGTCCAGTCCTGGCAGTTGCACTAGGACAGGCCACTTCCTTTAATCTCCACAGTGTGTCGCACACATTGACTCGCCTGCATGAGTGAACTCTTCCTGAAGGACTTTCTCTCTTTTCTAGACACAGTGCCACTTTTCAGTGTCTCGTCTTCCCTTGCTTGTGCTGCCCTTATCACACCACTCTGGCTGTCCTGGGCCCACCCTTTTGAAGGATTACTTTATATCCATGTTCTGGCTCTTTGCTGGGATAGGGTACCACAGGCCACCTTGTAATGTTATCAGCCACAGAACTGAACCTTTGGGGAGAGAAAGCTGAAGTAGCATCAAACACTTATATAAAGTTGAACAACAGTTTTGAGTCTTTTCTTATTTTTTTAAATAATTTTATTGAGAAACAAATAGCAATGAGACAGTTTCAAAGCCAATCAGTAGGACAGTTTCAGTAATTAATACATTTCATATTGTTGTCTTCGTAATGGTTATACATAGTACAAGATGTAGACATGATATCCTGTCCACAACCACTATTAGAAAAAAATCTTTCTGTTCATTAAATTAAGATAAAGTAGCTGTATATTTATCTTATTTTGAATATATAGATACAAAATGATCCTTCATTTGCATCCCCTTTCTTCATTTAGTTTTGTCAGAGATGGGTATTCCATTGTCATTTAAATACTGTAGGTATGTGAATTCAGCAAAATATTCCAAAATAATCCAGTAGTCCACAACAGTAGGGGGCTGGCTGTAGAAATGGCAATGTCAGAAGTTGTTGACTTGAGCCTTTCATAGGTCAGCCTATTAATATGGCTTTACTTTTTATACTTCATTTTTATACTTTTCTGCTGGATGGTTAAGACCAAGATAAATCAAGACCTATATAATAAAAAAAAATGTAAATTTTGTATTTGACTAGGTCAGTCAAGTCCTCTCAGAACTTACTCAAACCCTGTACTGCAGTTTGTAGATCCTTTCTAAGCATTGGCCATTTGGATGAGTCATGGCCATTGCCTAACCAATTTGCTCTCTGTGAAAGCCTGAAAAAATGTTTTCCCTCCATGTGACTCTCCTTAGGCACACTCTACATCATCCATCACTTTCTTCTGTGGCCCCATAATCTACTTGATCAGAAAATTTGGGACACAACTGAGTTGCATGATGTTATAGTATAGGTTGTCCTATGTCCTGAGTCCCCACTGACCTTGGAAGTCCAGGGCCAAAATGTTGGCTGTCCTTGCAGCCCTTCTTTTTTTCTAATTTTTGATCTGCAAAGTTAGGTTGTCAACCCTCCAGAAGAGAAGCATATTATTGTTATCCTATAATATAGGTAGGTGAGCTTAACCAGACTAGATGTTTGATATTTAATGATATTTAAATTAAATTTTCTCAGTGCCACGAATGGTGACACTGAATTGTTCTTTCTTTTGTAAGGAACATACTTTGTGAAGCAAAGGATTTCTATAGTTCTCTGCATTTACCTGACTTGTTGCAGTGTCAAGCCTACTCTTTAATGAATTTCTTGTAATTATACAAACTACCTATTTTAAATTTTTCAGTGAACATCCAGAATTTCGTGAAATCTATAAATTATATTTTACAGATGTTTTGATATTTGGTATACCCTTTCTTTTTTCTGACAAGGAAGGTCTTAAAAGGAGACTTTTAGGGTCTTTAAAGAAAGAGAAAGGACAACAGTTCTTTACTATTTCCAGTTTCTGTCTGCATTACATTAAGAGCAGAGGTCAGCCCCTCCCCAAACTCAGGGTTAGCTCTTAGATTACCAGAGGGTTTATGCTCCTAAAAGGCAAGCTTCTGAGCACCACCAACAAGGTGTGTCTTCGAGCTTCATTCCACAGTCTGTCTGTTCTCAGGTTTTCCACTTCCCCTCCTCATCCCTAAACTCTGACTCTCCTGTTTGTTCCTTTGTTTGACTCTAGAAATGAGGAGTGCTTTGTACACTTCTTAAATCCATATTCCTCAACATCTTTTTTTTTAATTCCACCAGTTACACATCCTTATACCAGTTCCTGTGTTAAATTATCTCTCAAGTGATTTTTGGTTTTGCTTTGATTTGCTTGTGGTCAGGGCTCTATCTGATAGAGCTGGTGTTTAGCTATATGAAGTTAAAGTAAACAAATTTATTACTTATAAACAAGTAATATTCTTCTTGTAGCTTTCAAAGGAATTGGATTTTTGCAATTTTCTATGAATCTGTATTTTACTGTGAGACTAACATCTGTTTTACTGTTTCCTTCCAAATTCCAGAGGAAAATTATCACATAGAAAATTAGATGCAATAATTCATTCATGCTGGGAAATATTGAACGGAGAATAGGCAAAATAGCTGTCTTCTGGGTGGAAACTACCCTCTGGGAACAGTCCTGGAACCACTGAGTCATTGCTTTAATTTGGCCCTGTGCCAAGCCTCCGTCAATGAGGCTAGTGTGTGAAATTGCATGTCTGAGGACTGCATGCTGGGACCACAACAACTTCCTGGAGCCAAGCATACAGAGCTGGGAAGGAGACAAGATCATTAATTCATAAATAACTGTAGTGTGGAAACCAAGGAGAAATAAGGTAGAAGACATGAGATACTACTTGCTCTTTGTTTTAATTTTTCATTCATTTTCATGAGAAAAAATAACAATGAAACAGTTTCAAAACAGGTTAATAGAACAGTTACAATAATTAATACATTGCATATGTTGCCTTTGTAATAGTTATTGAGAGGACAAGATGCAGACATGATATCTTGTCTAAACAATATTATATGCTACTTGTTCATGAAAACAAATTTGAAGGCCCTGAACTGTGTTTTTTACTGTTATTAAGGCCAGATCCTCCTAGACTTCAAATATTTGAATTAATTCTGCAAACTGCAGCAAGTTTTTCTTCAACATCCTGTATGTTTTCCAGCCAGACATTTCTAAAGTATGTTTTTATATTCACCTCCAGCATTAAAAAGTTTAGTAGTAAAAGTTCCTGTGGCTCACTCAAAAGTATAATTTCTGTGTGCGATAAAATAACCACAGATCATTGAGGGAGGTAAGGAAGTGTATTTTTGTCTTTGCAAACAAAAGCAGAACCATTTCTGATCGTGGAGTAGGTAACCTACTCAAGAATTATCCCTGTGCTTATTTAAAATTCAGATTGTATATTTCTACCCCAAAATACTGATTTCTAGACGAGCTCAGCGCCTCGTATTTAACAAGCATAATAACAAAAAAGGAAATATAAATGATGGATCTTTTTTATCTGAATATACAAAATAATTAGCATAGATATACAGCTACTGTCTCTTCGCTTAATGAGAGGAAAGTTTTGAACTCTTTGGATGGATATCATGTCTGCACCTTGTACTATGAATAACTACTATGAAGACAACAATATGCAATGTATTAATTATTGTAACTGTCCTACTAAGCTGTTTTGAAACTGTCTCATTTCTATTTCTTTCTCAATAAAATTAATTTAAAAAGTGAAAAAGTAACAAGCATTATAAATAATTGTTATTTCTGATAAAACTTGAGAACAACTCCCTTACAGCCTTTCCCACAATGCCTCCAAACATGAAACAATAAGTTCTGCAATGCGTGAATAGATATGAATATTATCCTCATATCTCTAAGACATATCTTAATTAACATTAAAAACCAGATTTTGGATGAATTAAAAATAGTGGCATGAATTTTGTCAAAAATATCTCCCAAACAAAACTAATATACATATATTTATATACAAAGAGCAAAACTAATTTGATAAATTTAATTTTCTTCAACATTTATGAGTATTTGTATATTATATAAGTAAATGTGATAATTTTTCCTGAAGACATTACTATAATTTTTTATAGTAGCTTAATGTGCTATTGTGAGTGAAATTAATAAGCTAAGTGTCATGATTGTGTGCTAATTGTTAAACTGAATTAAAAAGCTCTGAAATTAAGAGTGTAGCTTTCTAGATTAATATGTCACGTTTTCATTTTGGAGGAGATCCATTAACACAATACATATTGCTTGAGGATAGTTTTTAATTGTTTTTGGCTTCCTCTAATTTCCTTATAACACTAAGTCTCATGCTGTGTTTCAGAATGTAAATAATTATGTTTACTTACCAAGTAATACGTATCATTAATTCCAGTTTTCTTACACATTGGCAAAATAATACAGTTTTTATATCATGACACCTCAAAGAAATTATTAATTACTCTTATTTCTTTGGTGCAAGTATATTTTGTGAAATGCTTTTTTATGAAATCTAAATGATCTTTGGAACTTGGAAGGAAATTTAAGCAGCATTACTTTTGTGCACATTGAGCTCTACATTATCTTTGAGTCACTAATGGCTTTGTCTTTATGGTAAGAGTCCCTAATTATCTACTCTTACAAGTTCACCACATCCATTCACACATTCATTCATTCATTCATTCATTCATTCATTCATTCATTCATTCATTCATTCATTCATTCAGCAAATACTTTCTTGGTCTTATTCTGCACTCGTCGCTGTGAAAATCTGATGAGCAATCAGGAAATTATAGTGCAATATGAGCAAATGAAGATGAGTAATCAGGAAATTGCAGTTCAGAGGAGGACTATTACTTACAAAAGCAGATCTTATGGGATCATAGAAGAAAGATATCACCCCAGTCTTGAGGTAATGTGAAGACCCTGGGTCCATCCCCAATACTCTCCCCACCAAAAAAATTACAGAGAGCAGTTAAGGCCCAGTATAGTAATCAAAGCATAACATGCTGATGATGTAAGTAAAAAGTCAATTTCTCTTTTTATAGTGATTTATCCATTTCTTAAAGTGATTTTGATCACTTTATCTACAAATTTAACTCTTCATATGTTTAGATCATGACAGTATAGTTCTCTTGTCTAGTATGTATTTTCTGAAGGGCCATGAATTTCTAGAAATTGCCTTCATGTCTTAATGTCTTTTTCTGTGGACTCAAATGAATTACATGAGCATAGATGCTTAGCAAATCTTTATTTATTATGAATATGTGAATTGCTGAAGGCTAGCATTTTTTAAATCAGCGCAGGCAGTATAATGGAATCAAACTATACAAAGTAAGATGGAAGTATTGAAATGTAAAAATGATGAATAGAAACTAGGAAATTATGACATGTGGAAAAATTAACATGAGTTTTCACTGAATAGTTCATGATTCCACCATGCAGAGTATTGAAGCTATTATATGGTTCTTTGGATTGATTCTACGTTAGGTTCTCTCGGTGTCCTTCATGTCAACTTGTCATTGCTGCATAATTCAACTACACTTCTATTCACAAGAATCTTACAGATAGTTAGAAGTTTCTATTTCAAAGTGTATTGATTACAGATATAAACATAACACATGAAATTTGAGTTTTCAAATAATTGCAAGAACACAGTGACATTCTAGAAATAAGAGATAATATTTTTGAGTGATGTTCAGTTCTAGTGCTCAGCGCTCTGGTTCTGGATTTATCCATCATTCATATACTTAGTCGTAATAAAACTCTCTGATAGCTAAGATTCTTTTCCTGTTTTGGCACAGACATTTGGAGTCTCTTGCACTGAATATGTCTGCCCCACGCAGCGTGCCACAGAGCCTCTATTCAGAGTCAGGAAGCAGGATCCCACCCAAGAATAACAGAAGAGATTGAGCAGATTGTGCACAAGAAAATCTATGTCATCTTTTAAAAGTTTTAAACTATTTTTGCACGTCTGGATAAGATAGGAAATTGAAAAAGAAACTTATTAAAAGAATCATATCTTGGGAAAGGGTATTTCTAAACATTTGTCTAAATCCCAGAGCACAGAATTGATAACCACTATTATTCAATTCATTTGAGCATTGGGTGATCTTGGCTGTGTGTGACCTTTTGGAAAATTGCTTTATAGTATGTTTCTGTCTTTTTTTCACTCCTTGTTTTTGCTTTTGTTTTTACTCTTTAAAATAAAATAAAACCAAATTAAAAATAGTGAAGGGTCAAAAGCCTAATAAAATTAGTAATTGAAGAAAGAACATCACGGTCTGTGTTGCGATAATGTGCTCATGCACACACACACACACACACACATTGCATACACACATACATACACACTCTGAATAGTGGATTTTTCTTTTATAATGAGAAACAGAATTTTTCAATAGAGAAACTAATACAAAAAGGCCCAGATGTGGGTTTTCCCCCCACAGTTAAGAATGTGTCTTGATTTAAAATCATCTTATGTCTAAGGGTCCAGAATACAGATTATTCTATCAAAGAAGTGAACTAAATGTAGTTTCAGGAACATGGTGCATTACCAACTCAGTTGTTTGTGACGTTATATTTCATGATCAATATTTGCATTACTTTGGCAATGAAGCAAAAAGACACTTTTTAGTAACATCAGACTTTAAAAGGTACTTAATGTTCAAAAACAAAAGGCCCAAATTTTAAATAACATTACAATTTGGATTCTACAGGTTTCTCAAATGAAATGAGTAATGCAATATATGGATTAAATGTATGAAACAGACTTGAGAAATATAGACAATAAAACAGAAGTAACAGTGCATGAAAAGGTACTACAGAAATGATATCTGTTTTTCTTTGAGAGAAGTTGTAAAAGCAATGAAAAAAATTAAAAATAAAAATAGAAAAGACATGTTGATTTTATGAAATAATTTATAAAATTATTTATGAAATAATCCATTTTGGAGCATGACTTTGGGAAGTTAATAACTATTGGATGGCAGATGACCTGCTTCTGTTTCTTACTGTACTGACTTAGAACACAAAAGCTTTTGGTCCCTCTCTGTGGGAATCACTATCCTGTAACTATCAAGGCAATGAGCCTCTCTGAAAAGGTCAAGTATTGTTCAAATTAACCTCAAGCTCAATTTCATTTTGCTCATTTTACTTCAATTTTGGTTTCACTGTCAACTTAGAGAGAAGAAGGATGGGAAGGTGGGAGATTTGGTCTCTAACTGAAGGGTCTGTAAGTGGAAGTGCCAGACTGCTTGCTAGTCTCACAAGAAGGTGCACACCTTCCTGTGATTCCATGACCTTCAGATATGTGCTGCAGGCTGACTGGGGTGGCTTCCCTGGGTGAGAGTCAACTCCGATTTGCATCTCTAGGTTGGTCCTCTTTAATTTCCTCTGGTCCTGCTCTTGTGCAGAAGCCACCAGTCCAAGTAGAGAGGTCTGCTGCTAAGTGTAGGAGCCTTTCCATGTGATGGAGGGAAAACAAGTAACTATTCCCCAGGACATCCAGAGGACAACTCATCCTGAGTTATTTATTTGTTTATTTTAGTGGAATTCAAACTCAGGAACTTGTGCTTGCCTGGAAGGCACTGTGCCACTGAGCTATATCCCCAGTCCTTCAATATGCATTTTTAAAGAACCTACTACAGATTCTCTAAGACAATTTTTATATTTTTGAGGTTTAAAAATTGCTCCATGATGTTTTTTTTTATATGACAATCTTCCTTTTATCTTAATCAATTTTTTACTTCAAGAGAGCTTTATAATAAATTACTAAAAGACCTCAAAAACATATTGAACTACAATACTATGGTGCTTTGAAGATAGATTTTGGGTCTTACCAATCTTTAAATAATAGAATAAATGTTGTACTGCTCCACATGCCTTGCCCTCTATGGCTCTCCAGAAGCTTCTGCTTTTCCTCAAAGTCTCAAGGTCAATAAAAGGTAAGTATGTTGAACTTAGTCAGGACATCAGGCAACCACGGCAGTAACTCGTGAGCGAGGGCTCTCAGGACTACTTCAGAATGTGGAAAGAGTAATAGAATAAATAGATTCAAAGTTATTTATTTAGTATCAACTCTTTCTGTATGAACTTTGTGAGGGGACAAGGGAAAGCTAAACAGATACCTATAGATATTTTTTCTGGTAGTTATGCATAATACTTAATAAAGCTACATCAAGTAATAGTTATAAAGGTGGAAAATTATTTCATAATTTGAAGTAGCATAAATATTCTTGATGGAAAAATTAAAATCTCCCTAATAAAAAATATTAATTCCATTTATTTGATGTAGATTATGAGCCTTTGGATCTATTTCATTTAGTTGTATTCATTCAGCACATACATTTTCTAACTTGGGTATGGAAAGAGTCTTGTTACTTTAAAATATTCTCTTTCAATATAATTTAATAATATATTTTGAAATTTGTTTTAATATCACAGTTACATATACAGGCTAAATGTAGGAAATGAAGATAGCACTTAGAAGTATAAATTTACAACTTAGAACATTTACTGTATATTTTGATCACATTTTATATCAGAAGGATTTTTTTCCCCTTTGCTTCACTCAGGCTGCGGTAAGGGCAGGTCTGGTGTGGCATATGGTGCTGAGGATCAAACTGCAGTCCCTTGCCCTTGACTGATTTTTGCTCCCAAACATGCTTTAGACAACTGAAGTAACCCACTACCCCCCCATCACATTTTATATGAGAAGAAATGTATTTACTTCAAAATATATGGGTAGCTTTAAGAACAAAAATTTTTTCATTAAATTGTTATTCTGACTTCAATATTTATATTCAAACTAGTGTGCAGAATTTAATTGTAATGCACTGAAAATTCATACATTAGGTTATTTAAATGGTGGCACTGGGCGGTAATTTAAAACATGATCAAGGATTACTTTTCTGACTATATTTGTTTAGTGTAAGATAGAACTTCCTCTCTCTACAAAGTGAGAGTTTCTATTAATACAGGTTATTTAACCCATAAAATCACATACTCACATTTTCTATGAAAAACAATTGTCTCCAAAATCAGAGTTAGCACTGTTTATTAATTAATTGTTTTTCGGTCTTCTTTGGAAATAGAGTAAAAGTAAATGGCATGCTCATGCTGATAGAAAAGCATAAAACCTTCAAATTATTAAACTTTTGAAACATTTGAAAGTCACATAATCTGAAATGTTGGGACCACATTACAACATGGCACTTTTCTTTGCTGTCTCTTCTTCCTTAGACAGGTGCCTTCCACATACATGACCATGTGCTAAAGCTCCTATGCAAATATTCTCTTGTGTTACCATGGAAACTTTTACAAAGATATTAACTGTCTAGCCCTCAAGTGAGAAGTTTCTCAACTTTTTTCCGTGTGATATCCATGTGCATCCTTACCTCTGCACTAAGACCCTCAACAGTTACAACCTTACAGACATTGCTTCGTAAATTATATCCATTTTTTCTGTATTTTCAAACTCACCTTAAAATTCTATACTTCTGCATCTTGTACAGTGAATAACCAGTAGGACAACAATATGTAGTGTATTAATTATTGAAACTGCCCTAGTAATCGGTTTTGAAACTGTCTCACTGCTATTTGTTTCTCAAAATTATTTAAAAAAAGGGTAAGACAGGAACAAAGTACAATAAGATATCTAAAATTATTTAGACCTCATATTCTAGAAATAAAAGAAAATCATAAAAGAAAAACACATTTACTATTTCAAGCTTCTTAGAAAATCTGTCAGTATTCACAAACCCATGTTCTGGTCTTCTAGCCTTACTGCTCTATCTTGAAGTTGACTACCTGTTAGGATTACTGTTTTTGACTTTTTTGTTCCTTGATATATTTTAACTTTTTTGGTTTTTTATTAGTCGATGGATGTAATACAGAATGATTATGTTCAATGTGTGGAACTGATACCTATATATATGGCATTTCCATCCTTCTTCTTCCTCTTTCTGCTCCCTCTCTTCCCCCTGGATCAATCTCTTGATTCCCCTTCCCATTTGAGACTGAGCTGTCTCCCTCCTTTTTATTACCTTTTATTTTGGTCTTTATAATTTTGATTTCTCATATAAGGGAAACAGTGTGGTATTGAAAGTTGTGTACCTGACTTGTTTCACTTCACATTGTGATATGGAGGTTGTATCCATTTTCCTACCAAGTACTCAGGTGTATCTTTTTGTATAGTAGTACTTCGGTGTTTTTAAACGCCAAATTTTCTTTATACATTCTTCCCCTTCTTTCTTTCCATCTCGCTGCATTTGTTCATATGTGCTACTAGTTCATTTAGCTGTGCATCATAGTGCCTTGCGTTTGGGCATAGTACTGCATGAAAATAGCATGGATTTTACCTTGACGGTAACCCTCTTGCCTTCCTTCACTTGTCTATCTACTTCCTTGTGTCTATGTAAACTTCAGTATCATGTGTCTTCATAGTATGCTGGCATTCATTATTCTGAGGAACATCCAGAGGACTGGTATGGCTGGGTGAAATGGTAGCTCTATTTAAGTTGTTTTTTGTTTTTTAGTTTTAATTTATCTGGTTCAGAGTCTCACTATGCAGCTCAGACGCGTAGTGATCCTCCTACTTTCAGCCTTTCCAGCATTGGGACTACAGGCATGTGCCACCATGCCCAGACTTGGTGGCCAGCTCAGTGCACCAGGGGAAGTGGAAGGAGGATACAGTGCGGCATGTGGTGCCTGGATCAACCCTGGTACCTGAGCTGGTTTAAGCAGGGGCTTCATATGCTGAGCTACCTGGCCAGCCCTCTATTTTTTAAGATTTTCAGAGATCATCCTAATGATTTCCAATGTGGTAGTAAGCACCTCTGGCAAGTCACCAGAGGTGACGACATTCACTCGTCCATTTTGTTTCACGTGTTCATTCGCATGTCTGACCATGCTGATCTCCATGTGCTTGTCATATTCATTTGTTCACTAATGTAAATGCGCAGTGCATGGTGAATGCACTCAGCAAGTGGGCGAGCACCTGTGCATGCCTCAAGCAGTGCTTGTTGCTTCCCTTCCCTTCCTTCTTCCTTGCAGTGTGTTCTCCTCTGGATCATCCCTTTAACTTACCTAACATTAGGGTTCCTATGAAGTCCTCTCATTTTCTGTCATTGTATTTTCCTGAGTCATATAATATTCTTTAATAGATGAATAAATTGACACCTATATCTCCAACCCAGTTGTTTCCACTGAAGCACAAAAACATTTTTTTTTTTTTTTGTCTTTTTGAGACAGGGTCTCACTATGCAGTTCAGGCTGGCCTCAAGATCACTTTGTAGCTCAGGCTGGTCTCGAACTCACAACAATCCTCCTGCCTCAGCCCCCTAAGTGCTGGGATTACAGGCATGCACCACCATGCCCAGCAAAAACATATTTCATTCACTGCCTCATTGACAGTTCTTCACTCCTGCTACTCCTTTGTAAATTGTGCTGCTTTTTTGGTAACTGCTATTGTTCAACCAATTTCCCAGGAGCTTCCTTGTGCTACTTTTTCAAGGTTTTCCCTCTCAACCTTACTCTGCTCTCCAAGCTTCTCATACCGTGGTACAGGGTTACCAGATTTTAAATGCCACTTCTCTTGTTTATATCAACAAAAGATTGATAATTCGGCGTATCTCCAGCTGAAACATGCTACTGCCATTCCTAAGACACATTCAAGTGCTCTAATATTTCTTGAATGAGTAGAAGAATACTGGGGTGAATAAATGGATGGATGAGAAGAAGGATGCACTTATGCACTTGTGACTTTGGAGGTGGGTTCAGGAGAACAGAGTTTCCATTTCAAAACTGAGTTTTGAAATTACACCAAGATACCTGAGGAAGATGATCCTTAAGCAGGTAATAAAACTCACAATCCTGCCTGAATCACTAGGGTAAGATCTCCAAAAGTGAAAGCTCAGGGTTTGTAAAACCATGCAATGGTTCATAGTATGGAAGACAGCAAACAAAACATCACCTTTTGATTTTACTCTTAAATGAAACTTTAAATTCAGTTCGGGGAGATCTGAGAAGTAGAACTAATTTTACAACATTCTACAGGATAAAATAAAGTAGTAAAAGAAGGGAGGATCTCTCAGCATATGTGAAATTTTTCATATGCTTTATAGTCATAATAAATTTTATGTCTCCCTTGTTCATCTAATGCTTCTTTCATTTAACAGACATGTCACCTTGAAAATATTTTCTATGAAAAGAGACTTTTATAGAAAGACAGCTCTTCTCATTTATTAAGAGATGCTCCCCTACATCTGACTTTATTTCTGCTAAAACCCTAAATGGGCAATATGAGATGTGAAACTATGTTTTCAGTTTCAGCAGTTTAATTCTTAAGTTATTAAATAATCCCAAAACAAAATGCATCTTTGCTGTTTTTCTCAATAATAAGCACAGCAACAACAAACGTCTAGGAGATCTGATTGTAGGGGGAATGTTAAGAAATTATTTTGAGTACCCTTGCTAACAATACCAGAAACATGATATTAATCAAAGCTGCAATATTTGATGCCAATTACGTGTAGTCTATGTCATCACTATGACTTATTTAATCACAATTGGTTCTTGGTACAGATAGCATTGATAAGAGAGCTGGTTCAGAGGGAATATTTCTGTCATCTTGGACTGTGAGAATGCAGTGAAACTGCCCATTTAAATAAATAATTAGTAAATTCTGTAAGATGGCATGTACTAGAGCTAAAGCTCTGCCTTTGTTTGCAGGGTCCCTTGGTTGTTTGGTTGTTGTTGGGTTTTTTTCTAATTTTGCTACTGTTAATTGAGCTCAACCCAACTTTGCTCAGCTGGGTCGATACCATGGGCTTGGGTGATGAACAGCTGGGCTGCTCCCACCTGCTGCGCTCCAGGGTGTTCCCTTGCTGCTCTGCTGTGTGCCCTGAGGACACGTGGGCTGGTGGACAGGCCTGAGGAGCTTTCCTAGATTTCTTCCTCTTGATTTCTTACTTAAATTTTACTGACTTTTTTTTTTCCTTTGGAGTTATTTTAATGAAATCTTGTAGCTTGCAACAAAATGTCATTCCTTCTATTAAGCTGCCAACAGAAAGGGTCACTATTGTTCACAAACTATTTTCATCATCCATATTGTATTATAATTATTTGCATGCATATTCATCTCCTCTTAGTGAGGTCCTTGGTCTAATCAATGGTTGCTTTATGAAACACAGGTTTTGCTTTTTATTTTTGTTTGTTTGTTTTGATACGAGATCTCGCTGTGCAGTGCAGGCTCATAGTGCTCTTCCTCTCTAAGCCTCCCCAGCCTTGGGACTACAGGCCTGCACCACAACCTCCAGGGCTCTGGGACCTGCACGGTGTGCAGTACGGGCGTAAAACTCTGATCCTTGCACTCGCCAGGCAGTCACTTAGACCTCTAAGCTAGCTACCTCCCCAGTTAATAGTTAACTTTATTATGAATCGAGAAATATTTGTAGAATATACAAGACCAAGATAAGACATAGTCCCATTGTTGGTGGTAAGATTCTTTTTCTTTTTTTTTGTCACAGAAACATGGCAGGACAGATTATAATAGAGGAGATAAGAGCAGGATCTGACCTTTAGAAGCTTTTGGAAGGTTGTTTTATTTTGTCTTGCTTTTTTGGTACCTGGGATAGAACTCAGGACCTTGTGCTTCCTGGGCAGGCGGGTAAGCCACTAAGCTATCTCCCTGGCCCTCTTTTATTTTTTTTTATGAAAGTAATATTTTTGTATGTATGTGTTTGTAATATATATATATATATATATATATATATATATATATAATATATTCAGTCATACATTTATACACTTATATATTTACTGAAAGATTAATAATCACTTTATTAAGTATCATGTTGGAGAACAAGAATTTTATAAACATATTAGTGTAAAAAGTGATTATATTCTGCAAGGATCCTAAAATAGTATGTGAAAGACAAAAATTAGCAATAACGTTGTAAGTAAAAAATGAAATAAAAGAATTCAGTGCAGAAATA
Organism: Ctenomys sociabilis; assembly: GCA_004027165.1. Classification (NCBI taxonomy): domain Eukaryota; kingdom Metazoa; phylum Chordata; class Mammalia; order Rodentia; family Ctenomyidae; genus Ctenomys; species Ctenomys sociabilis. The sequence goes on from PVKA01001228.1 coordinate 62,672, forward strand.
ATCTACTGGATGGCCTTGAAAGAAGTCCACTCTGAACATTTTTTTTTTAATTGGAGTGTTCTGGAAACATGGAAAATGGGGCTTTATCACATAGTGGGCTATTTATTCACCCATTTCCAGATTTAATGGAAATCTGTACATCTCTGCTCGTATATCTATCCATATCTGTAATCAGGCATTTCTGGGTTCACATCCCATGCCACACATCTGCAAATGTACAAGGCATCTAGCACAGGGCTTGGCACACCTTATAGATGCTTCCTCCTTCGCTGGCTCTACAGTGTCAGAAGTTGGCAGAAGATTCTAATGAAGTTAAGGAAATTTGTGTAAGAAGTTACGCTGCCATCATGGGATGCCGCATGCTGTGTGCTTTGTGTCTGTGACCGAAAGACTCTTACATTTGTCTATGATTTTATAGTTGTCTTGGACCCCTTGGGAAACCTCACTGAACTCTTGATACAAAGGCCACTAGATGGGGCTTGTGTACTTAGTACTTCATGGCTTAGCAAACCACTTCCCTTCAGTTTTTTAATCTCAGAAATATTCCTGCTTGACCTATACTGTTCTTTATTAACTATAACACTGTAAGCAATTCTCATCAGAAATCTTTTTATATTAGCAAATTTGCAGCATAACTGTTGTACTTTTAGAGTGATATTCCTCAAAGCAAGAAAGCAAATCTCTTAGCAGCCTGGCTTGTTTGTCTTTTTAGAGATTAAATTCATGATCCCATTGCAAATGTAGCCGTTGTTTTCAAAATTGTCTCATTGTAGAATCTTGGATACAGAACCTTAAAGAGTGTAGTTCTTCCTTTCTAGGGCTGGAAATATGATTTACTGTTACCTTCCATCTTGAAGTTTGTTTCCTGTCTTTTTGTTGTTCATTTGCCCATTCAGCCCCCCACCCTGAGGGCAGGCCTGGTGCAGCTTGTGGTGTCAGGGATTGAACCATGGTTCCCTGAGCCTGCCTCAGCTGGCCAAAGCAGTTGCTTTAGACTGCCGAGCTATCTTGCCAGCCCCTGTTTCATATCTATTCTAACGAATCTTTCTCCATAAAAACCCTAGTTCTCAAGCATCAGCATGAATCAGTATCACCTAGAGAGCTTCATAAAACTCAGATTGCCGGCCACAGCACCAGGATTTCTGACTGGGTGAATTCTGCAATGGGACTAGTGACTTGGCATTATCTGGTCTCCAAAGGTTACTGACGCTGGCCTGGGGACCATGCTGTGAAAGCTCCTGACATGCACAGTCTCTCTGTGGATGGAGCACACGGCTCAAGACACTTCCTGTCACCCCACAACAGTTGCCTCTTCAGGGAAGCTGGGACAAAGGGCCAGAAAAAAGGGAGAACTTTGTACTTTGACTTTGCTTATCCTCCTAACCACTCTACCTCCAGCCCTGTGGGACAAGCCTTACTTTGTAGTAATGAACTTTGTAGTAATTACTTTGTAGTAATGTTCTCTTGGGGAAAACAATAAATTTTGACAAAGACACGCAAGCTGTGGTTTCCGACTGTGCTTGGAATCCTGATTTTTCTTTCTCTCACTGACTTGGATTTCCAAGATTTCCTTTACATCACTTTCATCCTGTGCTCCCTGCTAATTGGAGCCAAACCTCCACTCCTATTTTTTTGAGATTCCCTCCCAAATGCTTGGTCTCAAGACCCAAGCCACTCTTTCCTACTTGCAGATCTTGGTCCATCATAAGACATGGTTTTCTCTCTGCTGCCCCTCTCCTGGGGCTCTCACCATGTACACTTCCTTTACTCACTGTGTCTACATATGGGTAACTCAGTTCCTCATTTATTTCTCCATCAGCCACTAACTACCAAAAGTATGACAGACACTACCTTCACTAGCTCGACAGCTACAGTAGCAATTCCATCATTTGAGATCTCCACTGTGTTCTGGATTGATCTCCATCATTGTTTGAACTGCTCTGTCCTTTGTGGACCTTGGATGCCTCTTCTTGTTCCTAGCTTATTTTTCATCTCAGTTAACCTCATCTTGCAAATCCCTAGCTTGTGAAATCTACAAAACTCCTGCCTTTTGCATGGCTCTTAGCTTCGATCACAACTTGCTGATTTTTAGATCTTTAAGCCAGCATGGGCTCTGGCAATCGCTGCATTTTATTCCTGCCTGACTCCCATCATTCTTGCCGAGCATCTACATCTTCATTAATGGAGACGGGAAGGATGCTTTGAAGTATGCAGTGTATATCTTCAGTGCTGTGCTGTGCTGCCTTTCTCATCTCACTTGATTGGCATTTCAAAGGATTAACCGGTTTCTATGGAAAAGCTGCATTTCTAATTGTTTAAAATACTTTGCTGCTCTGTTAATTTTGTAGTTTTATAATTTTATAAATTGGTTAAATCTTAGCTTCAGTAGTCTCTTTTGAACTTATTTTATTTTCAGACATCCTATAAAATGGATAACTTGAGCCATACTTCATGCTTCTTGTGTTAGACACCCCAGGGATGCTGCAGCTGAGAAACTTCTGCTTTGTACCAGCAGAATGATGTTTACTCCATAGTCTCCCTCTGAGGTTTTTTTCCTTGCCTCCACATGACAATCCTTAACTCAGCCTCTTACTTTTAACCTGCAAGACTACTAACAAGATAGTCTCACATACAAGCCCAGGCCTAATGAAAATTGAGATCAATATACAATAATTCTCTCTCATTGTTCTGTCAGTCTAAACATTATATATTATTAAAGCTATGCTAATAGTATGTTGCAAAAGATGTTTGTTAGCAAAGGAGATAACTGCTGAGAGTAGCATATCTTCATCCCACTAGTAAATACTGTTGGAGGCTGGGGGATATAAAGGTTAAGTTACCTTGGCAGAGAGAAAGTTCGTTAAGCTCTTCCCCTAATTATATTTGTGATACAAGTGAGACACCCCAGGAATGATGCAGCATGGAGCTCACCGCGGGCACAGAGAATGTCGACACGGTTGCTCAGCCAGGCTCGGTGCACCTCGGACCGTCCTGGCCGCCGCTGCTGAGCAGATGGCTCTGCACTGATTCTAGTCTAGGGCTTCAAATTGGCAGGAGTCAAACAAAAATCCTGAGAAGCATGTCAGCCCTAGTGGAGACGAATCTTCTCCACGTGAAAGCCATTCGTGGCATTCCATGGTGAACTAAATGAACTAGTAAACCAGGAAGTCTGGGCCATTGTCGTTAACTTGCCCATTTATGTGTTCAGTTTGTTTAAAATTAAATATATTACCGTTACATATAAATATATGCTACTATAAATGTATCACCACACGGGGCCGGCCAGATAACTCAGTGGATTAAAGCACCTGCAAGCAGGCGCAGGGGCCTGGGTTCCATTCCTGGGCTGGCCCTGGCAGCCCCGCCCCCAGGGCATGCTGAGAAGGCAATTGAGACTGGGCATGATGGTGCGTGCCTGTAATCTTGGGAGGCTGTGAATAGGCAGATCACTACAAGTCCAATCTAGTAGTGAGACCCTGAATACCCTGCAGAGAGACTTGCCTCTAAAATACAGAAAAAAAAAGTACCAGCACACATGTGCTAGCAGTGTACTCATTTTTAATTCATACTCCTAATAATCTATAGGTAATATCTACAAATATTATATATACATATATATGTGTGTGTGTGTGTGTGTGTGTGTGTGTGTGTGTGTGTGGTATAGCGGCACATGCCTGTAATCCTAGCTTCAAACGGAGGTGGAGGCAGGAGGAACATGAATTTAAGGCCAGCCTGGACAACAGTGAGATCATACCTCCAAGAAGTTAATGTTTTTGTCACACTTGCTAATTCTTTTCATTAATATGTTATTTTGTGTTTTCTAAATCTCATTGGTACTAGCATAATAATTTCAAGATCTTTTTCTCTAGAACTAAACTAGTTCATTCAGTTTTTAAGAAACCATCCTGTCTTGTCCTGCAGTCCCGTGACTATACTTGTTTACTAACATATTGTTTCTCCTTGCTTAATGAACAATTAATATTTCTTCGGGAGTTAAGTGAAAATCAATTGGACATTTTGGGGCCAATAATTTTAAATTAGTTCTGAGGAAAAACAGACTTTTACACATTCTTCGCAATTCTTTTACTTAGAAGCAGCTGAGCTGTCGCCCTGGCCAAGGGCAGTACGCAGAGCCCGAGGTGCTGCCCCAGGCCGGCTCTCATCCGCAAAGCTGGCAGATCGAGAGCAGACACAAGGGCAGGGCGCCCTCGGGAGTCTTTGCTGCTCTGGGGCTCACCCAGGGAAAGTGTCATCTGCCTACAAGACTTTGCCAGGGCTGGGGGAGGGAGCTCAGCGGCAAGCGCCTGCCTGGCAAGCCTGGGGACGGAAATTCCATCCCTGGGGCCTATGCTGTGCTGGCTCCAGAACCCTGGGGGTGCGGGACTGGCCACCAGTCTGGGCGCGGCAGCACCTGCCTGTAATTCCAGTGCTGGGAAGGCGGAGACAGGAGTCTCAGCACAACAAACTTGAGTGGCACAGCAAGACCCTCTACCAAATAGATACATACACAAAAAAAGAAGAGTTTTCCGTTTTCCAGACTCACACCTTTATTCTAATTGCAACGGTCACCCCACCATAGCAGATCTCGGCATTAAGATTCTCCTGGATGCATGGACAAGCATGATGCTTGATCTTAACTTCAACAGAATATTACAAGCTCAGTAATTCTATGTTAGGTTATTTATGAATTCTAGGTTATTCATTCTATGCCAGTGTCAAATCCAGTATACAAGAGAAAAATATTTAGGGCCTAGTGTGATATGATGTTTTGTTTTATTTCAGATTTATTTCATGCTTTAAAACAATGCTGCTTAGGGAAGCGCAGGGACTGGGGTCTGATCCCTGGCACCACACGCTGCAGCAGCTCTCCCCCCGGTGCGCTGAGCTGGTGACCAAGTCTGGATATGGTGGCACATATCTACAATCCCAGGGCTGGGGAGAGACTGAAAAATAGGAGGATCACAAAGAGTTTGAGCTACATAGTGAGATCCTCCACAAAAGATAAAAAAAAAAAATGGATTCTGCTGATTTATGTGATAATAGTATTTATTGTTTTGGTTCCTGGGAAGATTGAATTTCTATTTTTTTACGTTAATATAGAAGAATTAAGCAGAAAAATGTTATGATTTAAAATCACAATGGGACACTGAACTTACAGATGTAATATACAAGTTGAGCAGATTTCTTCGAGCATGTTCACCTGCAGTTTCTGCTGTGGACAGTACAGCGTGTACATCACAACCAGATCCGGCTTCCTTCGTCCACATCTGTTTCCACGGGGAGCAGACAGATTGCTATGAGATTCCCAAATTTGTAGCGTATCTCAAACAAAGCAGAAGCCTACTTTTCAGTATGTAAGGCTGATCCTCCTGACTGTTTACTTTTCTGTACATAGTGGTTGAGGGAACTCCTCTTATGCAGGTAAAGGACAAGGTTAGTTGAAAAATCCAGCTCTTACAGTATTTTACATGTTAAGGCTGAATTCTTTTTGTTATGGCTGTAGCTAAACTGGTTTGTTTTTCTTTATTTCTAATTACTGTTTTTTTTAAGCACAAGAATCATATAACCTCTACAATTGTATTTTAAGTCATGGGAAAATAATACTTAGTAAAGCAAAAGAAAATTGGATAATGCATATTATCACAATAACTTAAGGCCTATTTTCTCTTTATGGTTGTCTGTGTGAACTTGTAGAAATGAAATGCTGAAATAAATTCCCCATTGGCTCAATGTTTCCCTTTAAGTCTTGCAGAAACAGGTGATTTTCATTGTCCTATTACTACTTTCTAATTGCCCACAATGAACAGATACTGCTTTCAAGGAGAACAAAGTACTCAGAGAATATTGAACTTCTCCATCTAAATGTGTGTATGAATTAATTGTCTTCTTAGAAACACACATCCTGTCCTGAGCAACAACACTGATTCTTTGTTTGCAGTAGGCGCGTGACTATGTGCTTCTGTTCTCCCTTAACAGTGGAAGGCAGCTAATCTTTAAAGTTTTCTTAGGTATTTGATGCATGATATCAATGATACACATTTTTTCTAAGAAGTGTTTACAAGGAGATTGTAATGGTTGACAAATTGTGCCAACTTGAGAAGTTTTGAAGCTTGACTAAGCTGCTCAGTAGGGGGCAGGGTCCTTCCTTTGCAAACATCCAGAGCCTGTGCAAGGGGAGAGCAGGCAGATGGTGTTAGTGCTACACCCACCTGAGGGTGGAGAGCCTGTGGGGAATGTAAGTGAGTAAAAGAGGTTCGATTCCTTCCACTTTAGCTCCTCCTACATTTGCTGTCTTCCCTGCCTTGAACTATTGCTATATACGGTGTCACTCTGTCTTGGAACCAGCTGTTTACAGGCTGACACCTCCACAAACTGTGAGACAAATAAGTCTTTCCTTACTTAATTTTGGGCTTTGGGTTTTTTGCCTCAGCAATGAGAAAAAAGCAACCAAGACAGAGATCCACATTGTGTAATTCCTTGTCATTAAATTAAAATTAATTTAGACCAGGTACTATCACTTTTAATTTATTCTTGGAAAGTATTTTGTGTTTGGGGAAAATCTGGCTAATGAATGAACTCAATCAAGCAACCAAAAAATAAATACAATTTCCCTCTCGGTGTGCTAGATAATTAATGCTTTGAACACATGGATCTCTGCTCTGTATCATGCTAACTGTGTAACAGGTCTTTCTCCTAAGGTAGTGCAGTTTTGTTTGCATAATTCCTGCAGTGGTTCCATGCTAAATTTATATATGTGGACTACATAAATGTAGTAAAATATATATTAGTCCAATTTAAAATGGCAGTATTTTAAAATGCTGATTTAGATTGAGTTAAACAAGGAAATACAATAAATAGATAATGTACTGAAAGATGGATGCTCTGGTTTCCTACTTTGTTCCAAGGTTTGATGCTAACTAAATAAAAATATGTTGGCTTCAATCCAGCAAGTGCTTTCATAGAACATTTGGGGTGAATAAAGAAACCAGATATGTGGGTAGAAGCAACCAGGGGTAGACACTAAAATGTCAAGGTAAGTTTCTGTTTGTGAAGAAGGTTGAGATTTGGATGGAAAAGCTGGACTTTGCCTTGAAGAAAGTAGACATTGCAGATTGTGGTGTTTATTTTTTTTCAGAGATACCTAGGCAATGAGTAATACTGGTGAGAAATCCAGAGCTGGTGGTATTACAGCATATTATATGATTAACTTGGAAAAAGATTTACCTCTCTAATTAAAACTTCCTTATAGCTATATTATAATGATTTCATTCAGGCTTGGAGGGCACCGAAAAATGTAGCCTAGCTGTCCATTCCTAGCCACACTGAAAATGTCATGGCATTAGTCTAAAATTTAGACAGTGACTTTCAAAAAGTGTTAAAAAATATTAGCTCTTTCTTAATCAAGAACTAAAAATGCACCCCCACTTTTAAACTGATAAACCAATGTTTTAATTGTTTGAATTGAACTTTAAAATGTAAAATATTTCTTTTTAAAAAAAGTCATCCAATGCATGTAGTGAATCTATTTAATTAACATAAAATTTTTAAGTTAGGAGTAATGCTGAATTCCCATGTAATTATTTTTTTCATAATAGACTCTTTATTCCTGGGGTTTTGTGATATTAGGGAAATCCTTACCAACTTGGGAACAGAGACAGCAAGCACCATAAGACCTGCCTCTGTTGCTGTGGAGTCCTCCTCACTCAGACAGAAGTGCAAAAGGAATCGTAGCTTCACTCACAGCGTGCACTTTTGGGAGAAGTTGTTAGTGTGTGTCCAGTGTATTATGATACATATTCCAGTTTTAGTATAGGTAAAATGCGGTCATTAAGTCTGGTAGAACTGGCAGAAAGCAGAGAGGGGCTTCACTGTTCCTCAAGTTCCATACATGTTATGTGCTCACATATTCTTCTATACAGCCTTTCCACAAACTTTTAGAAAATATACAATTGCTATTTTATCTTTACATTAAAATTCTTAGCAACTGTGACAATTAAAACTCAAACCCTTCTGCCATGTGAACTTGTTCCTTTGAGTATATGCCTGACCCAACCTTTGAAGGGCATAGAGAAAGTTGGGGGCCGCTTTGCTTGTCCTTCTGGTTCTGTCTTCCCTTTCTTCCACTCCTTGGACTCGTAGCCTTGCTCCTACTAGTGCTGGAGTAGGAGGAAAAGGAAAGCTCTCCATAGTTGACAAGACTAAAATCCGGCTGCATAGGGAACTATTGTCTCCCTTGGACATTTTTGTTTCTCTTGAGTAAAACAACACTTCTCTAGGCTGCCATGTTGGATTCACATGGCAAGCCTTTGTCCTCCTAGTCCTTTTGCAAAGGTCCCTTTGAGGAAGACCACAAACCCTCTTCCTTCTGGTAGGTTCACATACAATGATGGAAACCCATGTGTGGCCCTCATTGCTAGAAGCACAGCTTACTCTGCTCATCATCACTGTCCTGGAAGACTAAAGTACCACCTGGTACAGGCCATGACTCCAGGAAGTCCTAGAGAGGAGCCACTGGCCACATGTGGATAGTGAGGGCTTGAATATGGCTTGTTTCACATTTCCTTTTTGTGTGTGTGTGTATGGCTGGCTCAGCCCATCCTGGGAGTGGGGCTGGCATGGCGCATGGTGCTGGGGATCAATCTGTGGTCCCTGTATGCTTACCTAAACAGGCACTTTAGATTACTGAGCTATTTTGCCAGCCCTAGTTTGAGATTTCCATATTAATGTAAAAACTCCCGTTAGATTGTGCAAACTTAATAGGAAAAAAATTAACTATGTCTCTAATAATCTATGGCCATTGAAATGATAATATTTTGGAGTACGTGATTTTTTTTACACTTTAAAAATTTGGTTACCACGGTCATTAAAGTACATAGTGCTTCACATTGTGTTTCTGAGGGCCTGTGTTATTTGTCTTCTGGGCTGTTCAGGAATCAAAACAATACCAGTCCTATTTCCCTCAAGCTTCTACTGTACAAATGGACTCTGCTGTCACAGTTGAGCTCACTATGAGATCCAGACTCCTCTCTCTTCATCTACCCTTGTGAAGGGCACACGTCGCAGCTGTCCCCTCACTTTTCTCCCCGTTAGCCACTCTCATTTCTTATAGAGTGGAATGAGATTTAAAATCACCCATTACATGCGGTGGAAGAGATGAAGCCCAACCTACACTGTGTGAGCACATGCACTCCACTCGTGGCTTAAAGAGGCTCTAACAACTAACCCAATACAGAGTCTATGTTTACACTGGAAGATAGAAAATTTAAAATCACATTTAAGCTGAACAATTATAGGAACCCTTATTCCTGAGAACATAATTTAAAGAACACTATATGGCTAGTTGGCATATGGAAATGACTGCTTTTTATCCATAACTTCAAATGTGCAGACAGAAATGTTTAAATCTAAAAACAAAATTGTGTTCTTTATAAATACTTGGGATATTTTGCCTGAGCGGGGTTCTAGGTTAGCAAACCCTTCATCATATTGTTTATTGAGGAATATTCTTGCCTTCTCTAGTGACACTTACTTTTCTATAAATGAAAAAGATTGCTATTTAGTTTCTCAAGTATAAAAATGTTCAAACACATCAAATCTTTCCTACTTTAGGATTTCCCCCACATTTTCTTTCTGTCCAGCTCTCAGTAAACTTCCTCCAGCATGTTCCTGTTTTTCATGTGGAATGAGTTTAATGATTTTGATGTGGTGACATTTTTAAGGTGTTTGCAGTTATACTTCAGACTGATTGTTTTGCTTCACTTTTCTACAAGAAGTAAATCTTCATGTATCTGATATCACTTGATTTTGGAACTGTTACCAAGCTTTATTAAAATGGATTTAAGATGATTCAGTTTTACTTCATTATGCCTTCTCCAAAATAGAGTTGAGATTCTCTCGTACTTTCACAGAAAGCAAATTGGTCAAGCAATGGCTGTGACACATCCCCATGACACTGACAAAAGAACTACAAACTGTGGTACAGGGTTTCAGGATAAATCCTGAGGGCATTTGACTGACCTTGTCAGATACAAAAGTTGCATTTCTTGTTATATAGGTCTTACTTTATCTTGGTCTTAACCATCCAGAAGAAAAGTATAGTAATGGTATGAAAAGTAAAGCTATATTAATATGCTGAGCTGCAAAGGGTTCAAATCAACATCTTCTGACATTGCTAGTCTTATGGATAACCTACTACTATTATGAACTACTGGAGTGTATTGGATTGTTTTCTGAGTTCATGCACCTACAATATCTGAATGGCAATGGAATACCTACCGCTAACATAACTAAAAAAAAAAGGGATACAAATGAAGAACTATTTTTTATTTGTATATACAAAATAGGTTAGATATACAGCTACTTTCCCTTAATTCAGTGAGAAAATAGGTTTGTACTAATAGTGTTTGGACAAGATATCATGCCTGTATCTTGTACTCTGAATAACTTCTATGAAGACTACAATATGCAATGCATTGATTATTGAAACTGTCCTATTAATTGGTCTTGAAACTGTCTCAGTGCTATTCGTTTTTCAATAAAATTAATTTAAAAATAAATAAATAAAACAAAATAGAGTTGATCCTCTTCTAGTATATTTCTAGTTTGTACTCTCTTAGTTGTTTTTCTTCATTTTTCTATTCTTTCGCACTCCTGTGAATATTATAGATACTATTCCTTTGTGAAAGACATGGCTTCAAAATTTTTTATTCTCCCCCCAAAAAAAATAAAAAACAAAACACAAAAACAAATAACAGTGAAAAATGGGCTGGGGAGGGGCCTGGAAGATGGCTCAGTGGAGTAAGTGCTTTCTAGGCAAGTGCAAGGGACTGAGTTCAATCCCTGGATCCACAAAAAAAAAAAAAAAAAAAAAAAAAAAAAAAAAATCTCAATCAATAATGCATCTGTTTGCCCTCTAAAATTGAATACACTTTCTAGAGGCACAGTTTTTAATTTTAAATTAGTTAAATTTATTCATTATTTCACCCAATGAAAGTTACTCATTATTCTAAGCATTTAAACTTGTAGTAGGAGTGACTAATTGAATTACACTATTGTTGATAAAAATTGAAGTGGGAAAAATCTTGTTGTCAAATTTGGTTCACTTGTGTTTGAGTTATAAGATCAATATCTGCGTGAGCACTACCAGGATTCTAGTATTTAAGTGAGTTTTTGTTTTGAGTATTAATGTAATGTTGATAATACTAACTCTTGCAAGCATGATTATGTTAAGAGTTCTTCATTTTCTCAGTTCTAACTTTGTGATTTTTATTACTTTTTTGAGGTTCTTTATAAATTTGAAGTGCATATTTTGCAGAGATTTTCCATCAAGACTGAGTGCTGTAACCCAGAGCACGTCTCAGGCTTATCTTCACCCTCCACTTAGGCTGGCAGGATATGTTAGTGGGAGCCCATAATAATTTTGATTTCTGAGGTTGTGTAGGAATAGGTGTCATGTACTTAATCTCTAGCTAAAAATATTTGATTAAGTTCTCTTAAGTAAGGCATATTTTTTTACTATAAAAAATTTTTACTAATGTCACAGTTTTCCACAGAAAGAAAAAAATGGTTGTTACCGTAAACTAAAAAAATTTTAAGCATTTTCAATAAAATGAAACTATTTACCCCAATAATAAGAAATGCATTAATTCTTCAACTGTATAGACTAGGACTCTAGATATAGTTGAATTTATAAAACTAGAAGATGATCTGATGATTTTGATTTAATGACATCAATTTAAATTCAGCCAAAAAGAAAAGTAACAAAACATTACATAGTTGAAAACTTTTTCTATATCATTGTCAATCAGCTTTATAAATTCGTTTAAACCAGGTTAAGATGTGCTTATATATTATCATGTAGATGTAATACTTTGATAAGATGAAAATATTAATAGATTTTAAGGAACTCTGAAAAAGAATAAATACAGCAAGAATATGATAGTTTTAATTTTCCAATTTGATATTCTTCAAATAAAAATATATACAAATGCTGAATGCTAGTAATGATTCAGTGATTCAATTAGTAAGAATTATTCAGAGCAAAACTGTGATAACAGAGCTTTGAACAGTGATGAAATATTAACTTGGGGTCAAGTGGAAGCTGCATAATCAGGTGCTCTGGAAGCTTTGCTGCCGAGGTTGGGCCCCGCCGCGGGGAAGCTCTCATTCAGATCTCAAATCTTAACAGTGTTACTTCTGAAAATGTGATAGCCAGAAACTGGCCTTTTAAAGAAATCATGTGGCAGAGATGATTACTCTGAATACTTATAGATATTCTGCAACTTGTAATCATTTCAATAAAAATTTTTTGAATATAGATCTCAAAACTGTATGTCATTTTGAGGTTTCTCAACAGTGAGCTATAAAACAGAGCTTTAATGGGATTTGAAGATTTATAAAATTACTGTTATTGCTGAAGTATATTGTACAATATCCCATAACTGCAGCATAAATCTAAAGCTCATGGAAAAATTTAATTCATCTAGGCTTCCACTAAATGTTTAGCAGCAGTTATATATTCATAGTGTAGTATTTAGTATACATAATATATACAATGAGTAAAACTTTACACAGAATTATAAGCTTCTAAGCTGAAGTATACTATACTAACTAGAAGTTAATTGAGACCTCCCAGTGAGATACCTCAGTGGACTAAGCACCTGCTAAGGAAAGCAAAGGGACCAGGGTTTGATTCCCGGTACTGCATGTTGTGCTGGCTCCACTACCTAGGTGTGGAGCTGGCCCCCCAAACCAGGCATGGTGGCACACACGTAATCCCAGAGCTGGGGAGGCTGAAAGCAGGAGGATCCCTACAAGTCTGAGCTGTGCAGTGAGACTCTGTTCCAAATACAGAAAATTAAACAAAACAAAACTTTTGGCATGGTGATATAAACAATGCTTAGAAAAGTATATGGAAAAATAAATGTATAGTCTCATGCAAAACAATTTCAGATAATCCGTAAATTCAGTGAAAATGTGTTTTTTAGAAAAACTTTACCAATTTTGGCTTAGCCCTGGGTTAGAATCTCGGCTTACTGCTCATGGCATTATCTAAGATTGGAGACTTGCACACTTTCACCATCAGTTCCCTTATCTGCAGTAAACTGTTTCACTTGCTGTTATAAGGATCAAATAAAGGTTTGCATATACAAGTACACTTCCATAGAAAATCACTATTTATGCATTATATACAACTGTGTTTCTGAAACCGTTTACTCAGGATGCATGAAAATCCTCCATGCAATCTGTATTTACGTGGATGTTGGGTGGATTTTGAAAGCAATATTGCTTTGCCTGATAGTTTTTAAGGCAAGATGTTCATTTTGTATCATTCATATGAAATTGTCAAAGTCTTGAGTTTCATGCAGCTCTTGCTTCCTATTGAAGGGAAACTCATAAATATTTCGTGAACTTAATAGCCAGCCATGTTCTAGCGGGCTAAATTTGAATGGTTTATACATGTGAAACCATGAATGAAATAAATGCTTAAGAATACTCCTTATTTGCCCTGAAGATTTCACAATTGGGTTCCAGTATTCCAGGTATTTCTCGGAACAATTAAAAGCGATCCCCCGATCTGCCAGAAGGTGGCACTGCACTCCTCACTGAGGACCTTTAAGGCGGTGCCCTGAGCACGATTCTCCATCCAGAAACCGAGTTTTAGAGTACTTTATTTGAAATAATGAGACACGTGTGATTAATTTCCTAAAGAATAATTTTACTTTTGTCATTTTGGGGAAAGATGTGCACACTAAGTAAAAATGAAACAGCTGTTGAGAATGAAAGGATAATGCTTCATTTAGAATCTATTAATTCACATCATCATTGTTCAGTACAATGTATTCAGACTTAATTACTCATGTAAAGAACATTATGACTAACTGCGAAATGAAGTTTTCTTTACTCATCTCAAGATTTTTGCTCTTTTAATCACAAATTTTGTGTCTTTTTTTTTTTTTTTTTTTTTTTTTTTTTTTTTTTTTTTGCTTGATTTCTTTATGGTAGAAGTCCCACTAAGGAAACTAAAATGTTCTTAAACTCATTTATTCCTATTGCGGCGCGACAGTAGCTGCTTTGGCATGATGCTTCTGCCCTGCCGACGCCTGCCTCGTGAAGGTAGACGCATCCGTCATCATTGCTGGAGAATCTTCCTTAAAAGCACAGGGCTCTTTAAGATTTTTAGAGGAATCGGTGCTATCAACAGCTGACTTTTTGTTCTTGATCCTGGGATAATTTAGACAGTCTTATATGTGGTGCTGAATGTATCATTTGCTGATGGCGAGAGGTAAGAAAAGAGATCGTGTAAGGACATATTGACAGCTTGAAGAGGTTTGGATTGATTGTTTTTAAGGAACTTCAATAGGAGAGAGCCACTTCAGTGAAAGCCTAACTTCGAACAAGCCATCTATTAATTAATTGTCAAGAGAAGAAAAGAAGAATGGTACCTGACGGGGAAAGAGCCAAGCAGCCCCAGTCGTATGTGAAGGTGCTGTATTCATTTTCATGGACTTCATGCTAATAAATGATGATATAAAATGAAAGCAAAATTTAAAAAAATGAAACAAGATAAAAAGACACGTGGGACTCATTGGTTAAGAAAATATATTGCAGTTCATTGCATTCACTTAATAAATCAATATAACAGTCCATTCCTTTTGCTCAATTTTCATGTTGAGTAGCTAGAAGAGTAAACATGTATTTACGCATGTTTTAATTTATGTAAAAACATTTAAGAACACCAATGTAAACTTAGCTTATTCTTTGAATGTGGAGGGAAAAAAAATGTTTTTTGGAAGAATTTGCTGAAGTTCTGGTTTGTTAGTTCAAGATGTAAAGATGCTAGAATTGGCCACTTTTTAAAAATAACAAGCAAAGAGTCAAACAAAATGAGAAATCAGCAGGCCTGTTTGGATTATCGGCGTGCCCTACAAACCGGAGTGATGAAGACCGCCTGGTGGGTGTGGACATGGCTAGCCGCTGGAGCAGAAAGCCAAGCGCTGAAGCCTGCCCTGGAGCTGAGATGGTGACTGCTGGAGGCTAGCGCTGCCGCAGCTCCCCTCTGGTGAGTTTCATCTCAGGAACTCTACAAGGTTCTCACAGTGAGAGGCAGGGAAAAAGCTACTCACACAATCCGCGGGGAAAGGAGAACTATTGTGAGTTTGCCAGAGCACGCTGCTGCCCTCAACCAGCCTGTCATCTCCTGCTGCAGACCTGTGGGCTGTATCAGAGTCTCGCCTCCTTGGGGAAAGATGAATTCCAGCTCTTTTTAACTCCAGCTGAAATCCTTACAGAGCATGAAAGCTGGGAGACCGATGGGTGCACCGTGGGGCGCTGAGGGTCTGCTCCTTCGTTGGCCCACGAGCGCTTCCCCAACTCCACAGCTCGTGAGTAGGTTAGAAAGGCCCAGCATATCAAGTCTGGCTTTTTGCTATGAAGAGGAAAACACATGAAAGCCAGCGTGGAGAGACTGAACACGTGTTGGAACCAGAGTTAGACATGGTGGAAAGTTCAAAATGACCGGTTTAGGGTTTATTTAAAAGAGCTTAATATGACAAGAATTTTATTGGATAGAAACTGACATTAGAAGACTAGTATAAGAGGAGAGATGGAAATTCTAAAAAGAGCAGCAAACATAAGCGCTAAGGACCGAATCAGTCGCAGGCAGAGAAGGTCGTTTGATGGGCTCCTTAGTAGGATGGGTGGAGGGGAAAAAGTGCTGAGCTTGAAAAATATAAAAATGCAGAAGAAAATGAACACGAAATAGCAGAAATGGTGCATAATTACAAAAGCATGATATTTACCCATGAGAGTTACAGGAGAAGAAGGAAAAAGAACGGAAGTCATGATTGAAGCAATAATGACTGACAGTTTCTTGAGACCCCGAGCCACAGATCCGGAGAGCGCTGGCAGCTCGCGGAGCGCCATGCAGGACGCGTGGTAGGAAGAGAGACGGCGGCGGCGAGGACGGCACACACAACTTCAGAAAATTAAATATAAAGGAAAAATATTGAAAGAAGCCATGGGGGAAAATAGCTTATGAGGGATCAAAAATAAAAATTACATTGACTTCTTCCCAGAAGCCACGCTAACAAAAAGAGAAGAGAATGAAATATTTAAAATGTTGAGGGAAAAAAATCACCAGTGGAGAATTCTATAACCTGTGGAATTATTTTTCAAGAGTACAGGAAAAACAAACTTTCTTATATGACAGGATTTGTTGCCAGTGGGTTTGCCTTATAAGATATGTGAGAAAACCATCTCCCTAGTGAGAAGGCCATTATATAGGTTATCCATTTTTTTCTATACTGAGAACATCAGAGAATGAATTTAATTTTTACAAAAGTCTCAGTGTAAGAGCCCTGGATACACTTCCTGGTGTCAACCATCCACCCCCAACACACCAAAAACAAAATAAAAAGGAAGTAGAATTGGGAGTAGCTCTGCTACTTACTTTCAGAAGAGGCTTTAGAGCCAAGGAAAGTTGAAAAGCATAGGAAATAACAGGTGGCATTAGAGAATGATGAGGTGGTCATCACCCCAAGAGAGTACTGTGGTTTTTAATGTGAAAATGGCTAAGGACTGAGCATTGAAATACCTGAGGGTAAAATGTATAGACAAAAACCATATTATTAAAATAAACAGATGGCACTCAGCATCTGGGAGTTAAAACAGCATGGAGAGATGTCATGGATACCTGTAGCAATGGCCCCGATCCATGGTCTTGGTGAGGCTGAAGGCAAGGAGTGTGGGTAGCAGCAAGAGCCGCAAGGGCTCGATGATGAGTGTCTGAGAGGCAAAGTTCCTTTGGAACAAAGGTTGACAGTTTCTTTTCTTTTTTCTTTTTCTTTTTTTATTTGCGGAAGTGGGGATTGAACTCAGACCCTTGCTGTTGCCAGGAAAGCACATACTCTACTGAGTCATCTCCCCGGCACCACTCTGATAGTTTCATACAAAGCTAAACATACTCTTTCCACATTTTCCAGTCATCATGCCACCCAAATGAATAGAAGATTAACGTTTGTAGAAATAGCATACGAGTATTTATAGCAACTTTGTTCTCAATTATCAAACTTGGAAGCAACAAAATTGCCCTTTGGTGGGTGAATGAATAAGTGAGCCATACATTCAAATAATAGAATATTAATTCATGATAAAAAGAAATGAACAATCAAGACTTGAAAAAACAAATCATGGGAATGTGAAACATGGATTACTAAGAAAAAGAAACACCCTGGAAAAGCTACAGATTGTCTGATGCCAGCTAAATGACAGGCTCAGAAAGTTAGAATGATGATGACAGTAAAACCCTCAGTTGTGAGGGCTGGATGGGAGGATGACCAGGAAAAACACACATAACTTCTAGGGCAGTGAAACTATTCTGTAGTGTAGCTCAGTGCATGTCATTATACATTTGTTAAAACTCAGAATTTTCAACACCAAGAATGAACTCTAAAGCAAGCTGCAGGATGGTAATAATATCAATTTTAGTTCACAATTGTAAAAGTATCACTTCTATGTGAAGTTAGAGGAGGGGAAGTTGAATGGGTAAGGCTGGGGATACATGGATATGGTGTGTACATTTTGCTGTGAATCTACCACAAGTCTAAAATGTAAAATTTATTAATTAAAAATGATAAATGTAAATGGTATCCTTTACTTCAAGGAATTGTTTAACATTTCATGAACTGCATTTAGTAAATACAACTGCATAATAACAGCAGTTGTTCCTTTTCTTAATTATCTTAAAATAATAAAAATTCAGCAATATGAGTTCAGTTTATTTTTAATTTGGAATATGGAGAAGAAAGCAATGTTTTGTTGAAGGATTTGCTTATTATAGAGTTAGATATCTATGGGAAGGAACAGAGCTCATTAATTTTACTTGGCTAGGGAATAATAAAAAAGCTTTCATTATAGATTAATTTTATTTCTATGTCCAGGCATGGAATAGCAGATTACTTAAATGTGGTACATAATTTGTAATAAGTCTAAAAACATTATATTTGCATGACAAAACTGCATGTTTTCTATTAATACTTTTCTAATATTTGAAATGTTTGTCTAACACTATAATCATAAAAATTTATTGAGTTTATTAAAAACATATTGAATATTATGCTTATGTAAAAGTTTGAAATATGCTATTTATTCAATTTCTATGTACAAATTCTGTACCCAAGCAAAACATTCCCTTTTTGTGTTAAAACAGACAAATTTCACAGTGATATATCCACACCCATGTTTACAAGAAAAGTTCACTGGTTCACAATTTGAGATGGATCAAACTTATGTTACCGAACAGTAGAAAACCCTGCTCAGTAGCTGCAGTATCATCAACTCTATACCTACTGTTTATTTTATCACTCGTACACAACTAGTAGTGCAAATAGATCCATATAGAAGAGTTTCCTATGCTGAATTACATGTAGGAGGTTTTTGTTAAAGTCTAGATTTGACTGAGATGACAAAATGCCTCTTGAAAGTCTAGGGCAATAGCTCAGTAGAACAAATCCTTGCCTGGCAAGGACCTTAGTTCAATCCTCAGTTCTGCCACAAAACAAAGTGCCTCTTGAGAATGATTGTACTTAAAGTCTGAAATGTAAACTTTGTTTTACTGCCTTTTGTCATTATAAATACTGTTCTTTGTGTCCTTTTTTTTTTTTTTTTTCTTTTTGTGGTACTGGTGATTGAACTCAGGACCTTGCACTTGCCAGGCAAGTGCTTATTTTACTAAGCTATCTCCCCAACCCCATTCTTCATGTTCTAAGGAGCCAGCACTGTTGTCCAAAGAGCTCAAAGGCACCCATTTCACCTAGATTTGCCCTTATTCCATCTCCTGCCTCTGCAAGTGCAGGAAATTCATATCCACTAGATTCTTTCTTCAAGCGTTTTGCCAGCACTCATTTTGCCAGCATGGACACTCCATGGTGTCCTATTATAAAATGTGCATCTACTGCTGTTGTAACACAGCACCAAGGAGGTTCTTTTTAAGGGAAATCCATTTATTTCTGATAGTTTGAGAGACTGAGAAGTCCACGATCCAGGGACCAAATCTGGTGTGGGCCTTCCTGTGGCAATGTCATAGCAGAGGGCAAACCAGCATCTAACAATGAGAGTAGGAGGAGCAGGGTCCAAACTCATCGGTTTTGTAAGGAAAGCAGTTCCAGGAAAAGGCACTGAGATCGTCCAATGAGGTGGGGCCTACATGATGTGGTCACCTCCCCAGACCCCACACCCTGGTGTTCTCACTGTGGGCTTTGGAAAGGCACATTTACTTGTTGCCACATGTAATAATGCACTGCTGTATTTTTTACTTAGATATTTCTATTTAGTCTATATGATTCTTTTTTTAAAATTTTTTTTAGGTGAGAGTCTATACAGTGTTCTGGGTCTCACTACTAGATCAGACTCATAGTGCTCTGCCTGTTCACAGTGTCCCAAGAGTATATGAATTTTCAGAGGAAGAAAAACATCACTCTTGTATCTCTAAGTCATTGGTGGGTTTGGTTTGCAACAGAAACTTAATGCACTGTGGTTAGATGAAAAAAATCAAAAGAAAAAAGAAGGAAAGGAAGGAGGATATATGGCAATTAATTATAATTTTAGGTTACTATAATGTTTTAGAATATTTATACTACATTCTAAGCATAATCTGTAGACAGCATTTCTTACAAACTCTAAATGTTGCTAGTGTCTGCCTTTGTTATGAGCACGGGCACATAAACCTGCAGTTCTTTCAGTAATCACTGGTAAATCACCTCTTCTCTCCAAATGAGGATTTGGCAGGGATATGAATAGCTGCTTGGGGAGCCTAAGGATAGACCCCACTGATGAATTCATATTATTTCATGTTGTAATTGTGGGTATATTATGCAGAACCTAATAATAAATATTTTAGCCTATGAAAAACATATGAGCACTTTAATATTTATGACTTTGTATTGACATGTCAATGCTTCAAATTGAATTCATATTTGGAGGATTTACTCAAAAATGAGTAGATTATAAGTTGAATTTAGTTTAAATACTTGTATGTTTACATAGTGATTTTTCATATTAAGGCTTAAAATATGTAGTTCTGAAAATATGTAGTGTACAAGCTGCTAACCTGAAACCTATTTCCCCACCCTTTCATTATGTCTAGCTGTGGGATGCTACCTGAATACCAATCCTGATGGCAAATTACTGTTTTGTTTTTCTAAGGAACCGGGGATTGAAATCTGTCCCTTGTAGTTGCCAGGGAAATGGTTATTCCACTTAGCCATCTCCCTGGCCCACAAATTACTCTTAACAGCCCTGTGAGGTATTATGAGCATCTCATATGGAAAGGGAAGCAAACAGAAAAAGTGATGCTCACAGAGTTAAAATACTTTCATTGAATACATACAGTGTATTATGACTGACTGCAGTGAATCTTTCTGTCTCAAAATAGAACCAGACTCAGGTTGCTTTGATCAAGGTATTGCAAACACTGTGATGCCCAGACCTTTATTGTGTGTGTGTGTGTGTGTGTGTGTGTGTGTGTGTGTGTGTGTGTGTGTGTGTGTGATGGCTTTGGCTTTCTTTATCAGAAATATACTTAATCCCAATATTAGCACTGTGGGATAGCCATTGCAATCCATTATTTGAACACTAAACAAATGAAATGTTAAAAAAAGTCTGCTAAGTCTCTAAGCAAATTAAAAAGGATATATATCTGCCATGATTACCAGTACAGGATTCTTTCAGTACCTCAAACCTGACTTACAATGCTTTTTCAATTTTTTCACTGAAAAATAACATCATTATTTAGAAATTCCATAATGGCTATTGCTGGGTAAGTGTCTTGTGAACTGCAAAATCAGGAGCACTTTGTAGCAGCCTGTAGGTATGCTCAAATGTGTGAGACAATAGGCTAGAAAAAATAAAATTCCAGGGTAAAAGGGATTAGCAGAGAGCATACATTAGGCTGTTCTGACCTTCTTTATTAGCCTTTCTGCCAGATCTAATGTCTAATGCTCTTTTTTTCAACAGTGAGGTATTAGAATTCATTTCCCCATCATCTGAGGTACAGCAAGATGGAAAGTGATTTTAGGGTCATAATGCAATAGCTAAAGGGGCACAGATTCTACATGCTATTATCAGGAAAAAATAAGGTTATTTTAGGGTAATTATTGTTTGAAAAATTCTAAGCCTTATATGAGAGAACCATTAGAAGAGATTGCTCCTATAGATATGTGGAGTTTGTATTGCGCAGAGGGTAATTTAGAAAATCATGAAATAAAAGCAAGGGTAAAAATTAAGCACAAGAGAAAACATCAGCTAATGGAGTCAGTAAGACTGAAGGGACCGTCAAAGTAAGTCATTATTTCAACACAAGTTAATATTAAGTTCTGTCTACATGTTTTCTAGTACAATAAAATACTCCTGCTCTTAGAGACAGACAATATTTTTTTAAATTAAGCTTTTTTTTTTTTTTTTTTTTTTTTTTTTTTTTTTTTTTTTTTTTTTTTTTTTTTTTTTTTTTTTGTATTTTAGGGAAGGGTCCTACAGGGCGTTTAGGATCTCACTACTAGATTGGATTCATAGTGATCTGCCTGTTTACAGCCTCCCAAGAACTAGGATCACAGGCAGGCACCACCCCTCCCAGCCTGCCATCTTAGCTTGCCCCAGGGGCAGGGCAGGCATGGCAGAACCAGGGATCGAAGAACCCTGAGCTCCTGCGCCTGCTTGCAGGTGCTTTAATCCACTGTGCTATTTAGCCAGCCCTTAAATTAAGTACTATGCAGTGCCTAAAACTAAAAAAAGAAGACATATAATGTTAAAAATACATAAGAATAAAAGAGATTGAAGTGGGGCATGACAAAATTTGTGCCTTATTAGCTGGGTTATAGTCATTGTTTAATATGAAGTTTAAGATAATCCTTTGAGTAAGATGTGTTCCGATCCCTATTATGGGGTTTAGTATGAAGTTATTCCAAAGAACCTTGGAGTGAGGGTCCCTCAGACAGCTGTGTTCAAAGAAGGCAGTCTGGAGAGGTGAATGAAAGCGAGACACTATTTATGAATATATAAAAGGTTATTATTCTTTTATTAAAATATTGCAAATGGGTACATAGATATAGTAAGAAAAATGTTAATGCTGCACATCAGATGTGATCATAAAGACTATTAAGTCAAGTCCTACATAGAACTAAGTTTTGTGATAAAAAGGATTTCTGCTTAAAAATAGAAAACAATTGCTTTTCTTTGACAAAATAACCAACATAAGTTCTGTTATGGTTTGTGTCCAGTTGTCCCCCCAAAGCCTCATGTAGTCATGGGGTGGGGACTTCTAGAGTTTATGATTAACTCATGATCCACTGGGATTATCTGTGATCCAAGGCTTGGATTATGCCTTTCAGTAATGCTGGGATTATGGGTGTGAGTACTTCCTCCAGCCTCCGGCAGGGAGACTGAATGTAATTTAACAGACAGAGAGACAGACTTTCTTTACCTATTGTTCATTGTTCTTTGTTGCATGGTTGTTGCTCTGGCACCATGAACTGCTGCTCTCTGCCCTGTGCCATTCCGCCTTGGAGCCAGCTAACTATGGACTGAAACCCGCAGTAACTGTGAGCTAAATAAACTTTTCCTTCCTTCATTTTGGGTGTTGGGTATTTGTTCCAGCAACGACAGAAGAGTACCTAAGACAGAATTTGGTACCAGAGGAATGGGGTCATTCCTGTGACTAAACCTGACATGTGGATTACAAGTTTTTGGGAGTGGTTTATTGGAAGAGATAGAAAAGGTTCAGAGATGTCACCTACAAGTGAAGCGCTAGAACAGCTTCAGCTGCTCTGCTTGGGAGATTCTGTTCAGATCTCAGAAGACCAGAAGGCTGTTAGGAAGCCAGCCTGTAAAGACCAGGCTGGGAAGGTTTCTGCTGGGAAGAAGGACCGCATGGTTGTTGGACTCCAGATGATTTGTGCTGTGGTTTGGTCAAAAGACTATCTGAATTCTGCACAGGTCCAGAGACTTTATCTGAGACTGAATTTAAGCATGGCAGACTGATTATTCTTTCAAAAGCTATTTCAATGCAGTCAAATATTGGGGCTGTCACATGGCTGTTATTGGGAGCTTTTAGCTAGATTTATGTTGAAAATGAAGAGAAAGGAGCCCAGCAGAATGGTCCAAAATGCTGTGAGTTTGACCAGAAAGGAAGCACCAAGAAAGCTGTGGACTGCAAAGATGGAGCCGAGAGGATCTCCGTTATGGAGAAGGAACAAGAGAATGGAAAGGATCCCTGAGGGCATCACAGGAGGTGGCGGGTCTCCATCATTGGCAGCCTCAGAACTGCAAAGGTCAGGGACTTTGCCTTGAGAAGAACGGCGGCAGCAGCCACACCACACTCCAGAATGGTGCCAGCATGGAGGATTTGTTACTGGAAATCAGGATCAGAGTGCTCAGCCACCCAGGCACCAACCCCTACTGCTAAGAGAAAGGAAGACCTGCCCACTGCTTCAGCTTGTAACAGACCTCGGCACCATCCACATGGTAATGGTTTTAGGTGCATGCAGAATGCAGGAGCTGTGAGGTTAAGAAGGCTTCCACCCTGATTTTGGAAGAAGGCCTGGGAGGCCAGGCAGTGTGCCCCAGAGAGGGCAGTGTGTGAATCTGTGAGAGACAAGCCTATTCAGTGGAAACCCCAGAAGTTTGGAAGAGCCAGGAATGTGGATCATCTAAGGGAACTGTAAGGAAGGAGCAAAGCAGGCCTGAGAAAAAAGCCGTGGGAGCTACAATCACCAGAAGTGTGGTAGGGGTGGAGCCATGCAGGGCCTTTGGAGCTCACAACTCAGTACAGACAGCTTCAGATGTTCCAGTTGGAACTATAGAATTTAATGTTTGCCCTGCTGGATTTTGGACTTGTGTTGGTCCCAGTGTTTTGTATTCCCCTGTTGTTTGCAACTTTTGAGTTGGTAATGTTTATCTTGTGCCTTTGAATGTTGGATGTGTTTAACTTTTCCTTTTTACAGGAGCTCACAGTGAAGCTTAGATCTTAGAGGAGACTTGGGACTTGTCTTTTCAGCCATGCTGAAACTGTTGGGACTTCGGCAATTCTTAGAGATGGACTGAAATGTCTTTTGCACAAAATGATGTGAATGAAACTTTGGGAGTCCAGGGGTGGAATGTTATGGTTTGATTCTAGTTGTTCCCCCAAAGCCTCATGTAGTCATGGGATGGGGACTTCTAGAGATTAACTCATGATCCATTGGGATTATCTATGATCCAAGGCTTGGATTATGCCTTTCAGTAATGCTGGGATTATGGGTGCAAGTACTAACTCCAGCCTGGGGCAGGGAGCCTGAATGTAATATAATAGATAGAGAGACAGACTTCCTTTACCTATTGTTCTTTGTTGTATGGTTGTTCTGCCACCATGAGCTGCTGCTCTCTGCCCTGTGCCATTCTGTCTTGGAGCCAACCGAGTATAGATTGAAACCTGCAGTAACTGTGAGCTAAATAAACTTTTCCTTCCTTCATTTTGGGTGTTGGGTATTTGTCCCAGCAATGAAAGAAGAGTAACTAAGACAAGTTCAAAGATATGAACATGTGAGAGTGTTTTTGTGTTCATTAAAATAGGGAGCAATTACAATCCCAAACCAAATTAAATTCCAGGAAAAAATAAAGTTATTTTATGGTAATTATCATTAGAAAGATTCTAAGTTAGAGAAGCATTAGCAAAAATCTGTGCTATAGATATGTGGAGTTTGTACAGCATTAGGAATATTTTAGCAAAGCAGGAATTAAAAGCACAGATAAGAATTAAACACAAGAATATAAAAATATAGACAGATCTTAATCTCAAATTACATTGTAAAGTTTACTTTTCTTGGAGGTTTATTTTTCTTATTATTTAGTAGGACAATGTTCTAGACACTGAAATTCTAATAGAATTGTTGATTGAGCTTTACCATTATTAGTTGTTTCTGGGCTATCTTCATGAACAAACGATAACTAAAAAATGAATAGTATTTGCCTTACTTATTGATTATAGAAAATAGTGGGTAAAGAATATTACTGTAAGTATGGCTAGAGAAAGTAGATTGAATTCCAGAAGAAAATTCCTCATAGTTTCAAAAAATGAACAGACCATACATGAACCAAATCCAATATAGAGAAAAATAAAATCTAGACAAAGAAGCTAGATTAGAAGCAACAAATAAAAATAAATGTTATAAAAGGCTGTAGAAAGACATACAAGAAAGGTTGAGGAAATCACTCACCAGGAATGAGAAATAAACAAAGTTATAAAATTGACTGTAGAAAAATTGAGATAAAACACAAGGGATGTCCTATGTCTGAGGAATTTATCTTCCTGGGATTGTAAAGGGAAATGTTAAAATTGAAAAATGTCCTCAAAGAAAACTGTCCTTCCTAAAAAGTGAAGGCTGAAACTGCTAGGGCGAAGGAAAAATGGTATTCCAAGAGGATGTGTTTCAAATTCACAGTCACAAAAGTTTTCCAAGTGAACTTATTATTCAATTGCCTTGTTTGTTTTTGGTCTTTTTTTTTATTTTACTGTATGTTTTGGGTTGAATTGCTTTCTTGGGGAAGGTTTACTTTTTGGTTTTGGTGCCGAGGACCGAGCGCAAGGCTCCAGCTTGCTAAGTCAGCATTCTGCTGCTGAGCCAGATCCCCAGCACAGATTCACTCCATTGTCAACTCCATCGTGGTTGGACAGCTTCTTTGGATAACTCACCATGGTTGTGGAATGCTGGGCTGTGCTGGACTGTGGTGTGGAGTTCAAGCACCTAAGTTGGTTGAATGTCAATGGAGTGCCCACCTTTGACAGGTGTAGACAAAGGAAGGGGCGTAGAAAGGAAGAATCATGATGTGTATGGACAGTACAGTTGGGATAGATAATGCTGTGCTTCTACATAATCCTATGAGAGGCAAGATCTGCACTAATGGTGGTTGGACAGGATATTATGTCGGCTTCTAGTACTACGGTCATCCACTAGGAAAATAATTATTGAATTTTTGATATAATTCAGGTATAAAGAATAAAATAAGTAAGCAGCTACACTCTTAATTCACTGATAAGAGACATCTGCTAAAATAATATCTGTAAATATAATATCATGTATGCACCTTGTACAATACCAAAACAGTATGAAAACAGTTTGCAATGTATTAATTTATTGAACATGTCTTGTTAAGGTGTCTTAAAACTGTCTGCTTGATATTTGTACTTCAATAAAATAAAAAATAAATTTAAAAAATCAATAAATAATGGCAACAACAGCAAAAAAGTCCTATGAAAGTTTTTAAAAGATTAAAAGAAAAAAATTATGCATTAACTGCTCCTTGCACAAGATCAGCAGAAATCAGGAGCACAATTATCTACATCATTCTCCATATACACATAAATATATATTTTCCATTCTTTCCTCTGTCCTTTTCCTCATTCCAGTTTTTCCTTCCCATTGCACAAATTCTTTCCTTTTCATGGTGTCTGTTGTACCTCTATTTACCTTTATTTATTCTTTCAGGTTCTCACACTAGCAAGAAAATACAATGTTTGCACATGTGGGTCTGATTTATTTCACTTATGAGTACAGTCTTCTTGTTTCATCCATTTATCTACAAAAGCCTTGAATTTTTCTTTTTTATATAGTTGAGTAATACTCTATGTTGTAAAAATACCACATCTTTCTTGTCCGTCACTCAGTTGATAGGCCTTTGGGGTGTTTTCAAGATTTAACTATGTCAAATTGTGCTGCTACAATCATGGGTGTACATATATCATTGTAGTATGATGATTTCAGCTCTTTTGGAAAAATACCTAGAAGAGGAATAGCTGGCTTGAATAGCACCTCCAATCCTGGATTTATGAGGGATCTCCACACTGATTTCCATAGTGCTTGTATCAGTCTGCACTTCCACCAACAATGAAGGAAGGTTCCTTTTTCTCTACAGCCTTTTCAGTATTTGATGTTGGTTGACTTCTTAATGATAGCTATTCTTTCTGGCTTAAGATGCTATCTCAGCATAATCTTGATTTGAGTCTCTTGATTGCCCAATGATGTTGAACATTTGTTCATATATTTATTTGCCAGTTGTATATTTTCATTTGTGAAGTGTATATTTATCTCAGATGCCCATTTTTAGATTGGGTCTTTGAATTTTGGTGACCTGATTTTTTTCTTTTTTAATTCTTTATATGTTGTATATAGAAGTAAATAGTCTGGGGAACAGTTGGTGATAATATTTTCCCAATTTGTGAGGTTGTTTTTTTTTTTTTTTTTTTACTCTGTTTGCTGTTACTCTGTTAGTGATTTCTTTTGACATGACTTTTCAAAAAGATGAGATCCCAATTATTTGATTCTTTGAACTATTTCCTGTGAAGTCTGACTTTTGTTCATAGATTCTCTACCTACTCCTATGTCCTTAAGATTTGTACTTACTTTCTCCTCCACAAGTTTTAGTGTTTCTCTTTTAATATTTCAATCTTCGATCATTTTGGCTAGTTTTGGGCCTGGTGATAAGCATGGGTCTATTTTTAACCTTCAGCACATGCAACACTAGGTTTTCCACCACCATTTATTAGAGAGGCTATCTTCCTTCCAGCGAATATTTTATGGCCCTTTTGTCAAAGATAAAGCGGCTGAGTATATTTGTAGTTGGGTTTCTGAGTCATCTCCTCATCTGTTCCATTGACTCTCAAGTCTGTTTTTTGTTTGTTTGTTTTTTGTTTTTATAAATACCATGCTGATTTTTATCACAGTAGTTTGTAATATAATTTTAAGTCAGAGATTTTGATGCCTCCTTCATTTCCTTTGTCCTTTGTTACCTAAGATTGCTTTTGATATTCTAGGTTTCTTCTGGTTCCAGATGAATTTTAGGAATTTTTTTTTTTTTTTGCTAGATCTGTGAGGTATAATAATGGTATTTTCAGTGGTTTGCTTGAATCTGTATAGCAATTTTTGGAGTGTGGCTATTTTCACAGTTTTCTTTTTCTTTCTCTTGTCTAATTGCCTGGCTAGTGTTTCTAGAACTATATTGAACAAGAGTGGTGAGAGTGGATATCCTTGTCTTGTTCCTGATTTAAGTGAATGTTATCAATTTTTGTCAATTTAGCATGATGTTGGCTGTTGGTTTGTCATAAATAGCTTTTATCAAGTTGGGGTAAAAACCATCTATTGTGAATGTATACAGGGTTTTATCATGAATGAGTGTTGGATTTTGTCAAAATCTTTTTCTGCATCTATTGATGTAATCATGTCATTTTTGTCTTTGGTTCTGTTGCTGTGGTGTATTATATTTACATATTTGCATATATTGACCCATCCTTGCATCCTTAGGGTGAATCCCTCTTGGTAATGTATACTCTTCTTGATGATTTGCTACATTCTATTTGGTAGTATTTCATTGAGCATTTTTGAACCTATATTCATTGGGGAGATTGGCTTGTATTTCTTTTTTGTTTGGGTCCTTCTTGGTTTTGGAATCAGAGTAATACTTGCGTCTAGGATAAAGTTTGGGAGCATTGCTTCACTTTCAATATCATTGAAGTTTGAGAAGAGTTGGCATTATATCATCTCTAAATTTCTTATAGAATTCAGCTGTGAATCCATCAGATTATAGGATTTTCTTTGTTGATAAATTTTTTTATTATATTTTTGGTTTCATCTACTGATACTGCATTAGTCAGAATTTTTATATGTTCTTAATTCAGCTTTGGTAGTTTGTATGTATCTAGAAATCTGCCCATTCCTTCCATGTTTTCCATCCTGTGAGAATGAAGATTTTGGAAATAGGTGTTGATGATTATATGAATTTCTACAAAAGTCTCTAGTGATTTCACCTTTTTCATTCCTGATTGTTTGAATTTCAATTTTTTCTTTCCTTTTTTTTTATATCGTTGTCTAGGGGTTTAACAATTTTGTTCTCTTTTGCAAACAACCAGCTCTTTGACCCATTAATTTTTTGAGAGAGTTTATTTTATTTTAATGGTATATATTAATCTCCATATATATATATATATATATATATATATATATATATATATATATGTACTTTTTAATTTCAATGAAAATTATTTTTAAAGCCTGAAAGTGCAGGATTGATTAGCTTTTTATACTTGGATATTTTATGAATCCAAAAACATAATTAAAAAATTATTGTAATTATGCTTAGAATGAAAATTATACTAAGATCTACCTGACCACTGTGAAGATTTTAGTCCTAACTGCTCAGACAGATTTCACTTTCTTTTAGAGAACTTTTGCTCTGGCCTTCTGTTCACAAACCAAAGGCTTCTTGGCTATTTTGTTTTCTGTTTCCTAACCTGCTGCCACCCAAAGCTCACTCTGCACTTTCCCTCCTAGTGGGAGGTTGTCAGCATGGACAGCAGCTCATCTCACAGAGCAGCAAGGCTTAGAGACAGGCACAGTGTCCAAGCGCAGAAAGCTGTGGTTGGAAGTGAAGCAGGTCCTTCGCGTCAGTCTTCAGAGAACATAAAGTATTCCATTGTCTAAGCCACAGTTCTGAATTAAGGTGGCATTTATTTGGGTGGACCTGCTATTGCGTGGAACTACTAAGGTGCTGACCACTGTGCTGTGGAAAAATATGAATTGTACAACAGAGGTGGGTGATCTGAAAGAGAAGGAAGAAAGTAGGGTCCAACTATGGTGGAGCAAATGGCTCTAACAGCCTCCTCCCTCCCAAAGGGATCATAGCAGCAACCACAGATCCTAACCCTTTCCCTGGTCTCCTATGATTTCACTTTGCTGAAGCACTAAGGTGATAATGTAGTGAGTTAGAGCCCATATGGCTGCCTTTCCTCAAAGGCTTCTTGTAGATAGGTGATAGATATAGCTAGGGCTCTCTACACTTAGATTGATTTGTGTGTAAATCATAAATCTTCCAATTTCCCAATATCTGGTATTGATGATAGGAAGAGAGATTGAATGATAGAAAGACTATCTATGTCTGTTTATCATTCATTTCTACAGCCAAACCTCTATGAAGTCCATACTTACTATTGGGAAGTATGAAAGAGGTTAAAAATATGAAAAAAAAATGTTCATTGTCAATCAGAACTCAACAAATCCTACATGACTCTTCCATGGACAAATGACTTCCTGCTGGTTGTCACATCAACTTTGTATAAATGGAAATAGAAGTAAGCTCAGGACTCAGGCCAAGCCGAACCCCCTCTTTTGAATTAGAAGTAAAATTAATCTATAACCTAATTTAATTCAGAAGCACAGAGGGCTTCAGTGACATCAAAAGTTTGATTCTCAGAGTTTGAAAGAAATGTGAAGCTCAGGGGTGGTGAAGGAGGTTAAGACAGGAAGGACTTGGCCAGAATGAACGCAAGTGTATTTTAAAAAACTCATTAAAATATGTTATTTTACAATAATGTAAAAGTAGCCTCATAATGGTTTAAAATGAAATGCTATCTATCTACTTTCAATTATAATATTGCAATTTCAAAGAGAATATTTGACAGTTTTACAGATAAATATTGAAGACCAAAAATTCCGGTAATACTAAGGAAATAGTAGTATTGGAGATATTTTGACAGTTGTTGCATACCCAAAAGACATGCTCATCTGACATAAAGACAGTTTACATTAGTCAAAGAAACATTAATATTGTATTTTCATATTCATACAGAAATATTGATAGTCTGTATCAATGTAAACATAGTGTTTTAAGCCACAATATATCCCTCCAGACTACAGTATATATCTTTGTGTCTTGGGAATCCCTTTGAGGAAATTAATATAAGAAAAAGCTTGCAACATATTTTTTTATAAAAATCTCAGAGCAAGCTGAGAATTACTTGGGTTCTGAAAATATTAAAATGCCTATTCTTGTATAAGTAGTTGATCAGTGTATTCTCCTTGAGAATATGAACTGCAGCAACTACAACTATTAATTTGGCCAAACCAAATTTATTTTGATTCTATAATAATGCATCCAGAAAGGATAACTATGTGACTTTCAACCTGTTTTAATTTTCTTTCTTTTACATTTACCTTTTCTTAAGTACCAAATAAAACTATATTCACAGTGTTTACTTTTAAAACATTACTTTAGAATAAACTGAAGGAAAAAATCATCCTTATCCAAATTTTATCATGTCTTACATCCTAAACTTTTGGACTCTTGCCTGATGTGATTATAAGGCCAAAGAATGACATCTGTATTATTCTAAATAACAGACTTTTACTAAGCATTAGTTCTTTAAATAACTGTATTAGCTAGAGCGGTTTTGGCTGTTAATTTGAGAAATTTAATTCAAATGTATCTCAGTTAAACAGGTAATTACATTCATATAACCTGTGTATTATAGTTTGTATCTAGATGTTCTCAAAAACTTCATGTACTGATAGCTGTGGCTTGTCAGTAGGAGCTGGATCATAAATGTGCAATGCTGGATTAAGGTTGTGTCCTCTGGTTGGTGCAGCACAGTTCTATGCATGCCTGAATGGATTTACTCAGCCCGTTTTGGCTGAGAGTGACATTGTCCAATAGTCTTAAAGCCTGGAAGGACTATAAAGTAAAAGGGAAGCTCATGCTTCCTGCCCCTGCCTGCCCTGCCCTGGAGTGTTTCTGCTCTGAGTCGGAGCCAGCTGACTACAGACTGAATAGTCTACAAACTGTGAGCCCAATAAACCTTTCCTTCTTTAATTTTGAGTGTTGAGCAATTTGTCTCAGCAGTGAGAAGTCACTAAAACAACGCTTGATACTAGAAATGATCTTTGCTGTGTGTTTGATTTTTTTTTCTTGTTGGTGAGATAAAATACCCATGATTCAAAGTTAAAAAAGGAAAGGTTTAGGCTGGGGAAATAGCTCAGCATGGCAAGCACAAGCTTCTGATTTCAATCCCTGGTACTGAAAGAAAGAATGAATGTAAGAGAGAGAGACAGACAGAGAGAGAGACAGAGAGAGAGAGACAGAGAGAGAGACAGAGACAGAAAGAGACAGAAAGAAAGAAAGAAAGAAAGAAAGAAAGAAAGAAAGAAAGAAAGAAAGAAAGAAAGAAAGAAAGAAAGAAAGAAAGAAAGATTTAGTTTAAAAAAACAAGGAAGGATTTATTTAGCTCACAGTTTGTGGAGGTTGCAGTCCGTGGTCAGCTGGTTCCAGGGCAGAGTGTCATAGCTGAGGGAGGACATTTCAAGGTGACAAAGCAGCAAGAGTAAAAAGGGGGAAAACAATCCTCTTTCTCTCTATTCACTCTTTTCCTCCCTATTGTAAGCAGGATAACCCCCAGGGCAGGTATAGTACTCAAACCATCTCTGTACCCTCCTCTTGCACAGGATCAAGATGTTTACAAAATGATGACCCCGGCCCCTGCAAAGTCACTTAGTTGATCTTCTGAACTTCTCAGACTGACACATGCACTGACTATTACGCTGTGACTATACCTGACCATGAAGTTCAGGAGCCTTTGTATCTGGCTTGTGAGAAGAGTTTGGAAAGGTTCAAAGTTGCCAACTACAATGACAGTGGTGGAAAGCTTTACACAGATTCTGTTCAGCATTAAGCATATCAGAATGCTGACAGAAATGATACAGGTAAAGGCCAGTCTCAGGATGTTTCTGCTAGAAAGAAGGACTGCATAGACTGTAAGACTCCAGATAATGTGTTTTGTGCCTTGTCTGAAAGTTTGTCCAAATAGTGACTGAATCTGAGATTAAGGGTGGTGAATTAATCTTGCAGAAGAAATTTCAAGGCAGTCTAATAATGAAGCAGTGGCATGGTGACTGTTGTGGGATTTTACAGATTTATGTTGTATCCAAATATGATGGTGCATGTCTATAATCCAAGTACTTGGGAGGCTGAGGCAGGAGGGTCACTGCAAGTGACATCAGCTTTGGCTATAAAATGAATTCTAAGCCAGACTGAACTAACAGCAGGACCCTGTCTCACAACAAAGAAATGAACAAAAAAACACAGATTTATGCCAAGAACAAAGAGCAAAGAGCCCAATGATTTAAAACATTGTAAATTTGACCAGAAGGAAATGCCCAGGAAAGATGTGGACTGCAAAGATAGTTCAGAAGAGAATCTTCATTGGAGAGAACAATAAGAGAATGGAAAGGATGACCTGAGGGCATCACATGAAATAGCAGGAGTTTGGCCTTTGCAGATTCAGAATTGCAAAAGTGAAAGGCTTTACTCTGAGAAGAGAGCCCCAGAATACCATGCTCCAGAATGCTGCTTGAATATGAAAGTTGTTCCTTGGAATTTGATTCATAGGCAGTCAACTACTACAGCC
>PVKA01001228.1:96027-154164 GCA_004027165.1 Ctenomys sociabilis
AGAGAGAGAGAGAGAGAGAGAGAGAGAGAGAGAGAGAGAGAGAGAGAGAGAGAGAGAGAGAGAGAGAGAGAGAGAGAGAGAGAGAGAATGGTGGCTTCTGGTCCAGCTGGGAGCAGATCTTGGCTTCATCCACATGATGCTAGTTTCATTAGATACATTCAAGGGCTTTGGGATTGAAGAGTCTTTCTTCCAGATTTCAGAACAAGGGGAGGGTCAAAAAGCATGCCCCTGAGAGGGCAGCATGTGAAGCTGTCAGTGTGAAAGCATAGGTTCAAAAAAGGTATAGAGAAGCCAGGCATGTGGACCATCAGAGAAGAACTGCAAAGAGGGATCAGAGCTGGCCCGAGAGAGAAGCCATGAATCATACCATCACTGGCAGTGCCAAAAGGGCAAAGAACCCCAGCCCTTGGCATTCACAACTTGCCACAGAATGCTAGGAGCAAAGAGCACAGAACTGCAGGACATAAAGTGTGCCCTGCTGGATATTAGACCTGCTTCTGTCCCATTCTTCCTATTCCCCCTTTGGAATGGAATACAAACATCTCATGCCACTGAATATTGGAAGTGTTTAACTTCCTTTTCATTTGCACAGGGGCTTGCAGCTTAGATTTTGCCTTAAAGCTCTGAGGAGACTTTGGACTTGGATTTTCTAGCAATGTTGAATCTGTTAGGACTTTGGCAACACATGGAGATGAACTAAGTGCATTTTGCATTAGTGAATGTGCATGAGTTTGGGGGGCCATGGGCAGAATGTTATGGATTTTTGTAGATGTTCCTTCCATCTAAGCCAGATGCAGTCATAGGTAGCTTTTAAAGAGTGGCTGGATCTAGGGTGTGTGATTCTTGGCTTAAGGGTGTGTGACTATTACATCAGTTCACTGGTTTGATACCAGCCAGAAACCTGGTACCCTATATAGAATATAAAAGGGAAAGAGAAAGATGCTATAGTTGGTTGGACTTATATTTTTCTGGCTTTGCAACCTTCTTCCCATCATGAGCTATTTTTCCTCTGTGATGCCCCTCTGCGTGCTCCCTCACCTTGGAACCAGCTAAGTATGGACTGAAACCTCTGCAAACTGTGACCCAAATGAACCTTTTTTCCTTAAATATTGGCTGTTGAGTATTTTTTCTAAGCAATAAGAAAAGTAACTGAGACAATATAGAACAAAAGGAAGAGATGTAATGAACAGAGTTCCCAGAACAGAAGTCCCATGGTCCTCAGGATATCTAAATCTCTGGCATTCATGTGCTACCAGACAGGAGCTCACATGAGTACTGAGGTTCAGAGTTTTTATTGGTGTTCTGGCATCTAGGCATGACTGACTGATTAATTCCCTATATGGCTGATCTCAGCCTCCAGCAATCCCCTGTCTGAAGGACAAGCTGGTCTCATGTGGCCTGTGAGGTTACTGTGAGTCACCTCATTAGTATAAACTATCAAGTGTGGGACAAGAGGCATATAATAAATAAAAGCCTTATCATTTTAGAAATTCCAAGAGGTTAGAGATTGCCTTTTAAGGAGCAAAACATAGTGCAGACCTCTCTTTGGGCCAAGTTGAATGCTTTACTACATAGGGCATGATTTGGCCTTTGGCTAAGACATTTTAATGGAGAAACTATGCATTCTTGTCTGGCATTTACATTTAATAAACTATTCATATGATGGAGAAAGCAGAGGTAGCACTATAATTGTGCCCAACATTTGAAAGAGCCAGTGAAATACAATATGGTTACAATGACACCATCCTATAATGCCAAGACATGGATTTTCAAGTTTTTCCTTTGATTTGGGATGTTTTTTACATTATGATAACTTAGGATGTAATTGTTTAGCAAAGAAATTAGGTGATGGTTAGCTAAATACATTTTTTTCTTCAACCCAGCTATTTTTCTTTAGTATTAAATCTCAAGGAGGTTTTTACTTGATTCCCCTAACATTTGACCATCAGCATTGATGTTATCAAGTTACCAGCAGTGCTACTGTTACACTGTGTCCTAATATAGCAGATGATATCCAAAACTAGGAATCAGAAAAGACTAGACAATTTTTAGAGTCCAACGCAGTTAGTGACTGTGTAATCCATCACCGTGCCAAGTGACTGAAGTGTCTCTTAGAGCAGTGGACTTCTGATTTGCAGGTTTCTTTCTTTGACACACTCTCAAAGCAGGAGTGTATTTTGTCTTTCGCATGTCTGGTCCTGTGGAGCTAAGTGACATCATCTCTTTGCTATCAGAATCTCTTCAGGTATTAATATGATATTAAATTTTTCCTTCACTGAATAGCTACTAATTCATTCTTTTACTTTCAGTTATTGGGTAAGCATCTTTAAATTTGTCATTGCATTTTAGGCAAACTCTTTTACCATTGGAAAGGATGTTGGGTTGAGCAACTGTGCACCGGATTGTCAGCAGTAAAACTAATCTAGCAAGCACCTTCTCCCTTTCTGGCCTCATTCATTTGAGCAGAGAAAGAGAGATAGTTAGTGGCTTATAGTGAGCACAAGGGAAAGGCCTTGAGGCACAGTCTTAAAGCTAAAGTAATATTTTCTTGCTTAGGGATCATTTTTTCCCATATACTAGCAAACAGGAAAAAAGAAAGTTAAAAATATATGGCAGGAAAAATTTAAAAAAAAATGTGTAACGTTATCATCATGAGTCCTTA
Organism: Ctenomys sociabilis; assembly: GCA_004027165.1. Taxonomy (NCBI): domain Eukaryota; kingdom Metazoa; phylum Chordata; class Mammalia; order Rodentia; family Ctenomyidae; genus Ctenomys; species Ctenomys sociabilis. Next base: position 98,690 of record PVKA01001228.1, read on the forward strand.
TGGTCACAGTGGTAAGCATAAGATACTCATGCTAGAATCCTCCCCAACCTCAGCTACCCTCATCTCTCAGAGAGTAAAGGAATCCATCTAGCATGCAGTGCACCCCTTTGCTGGCCAGTATGGGGTGGATGTGAGCATACTCTTCTGCAGGCAAGTGAAGCGCTTTTGCTTGCATCTCTTCTCTTACTAGGGGCAATAATCACTTCACTTTCTCATTCCGATTCTTTATCAGCCCATTACCTTGTGAATGGTATCTCTCTGCATATTGTTAGGTATTACAGGCTGTAAAATTTCCTGTTCCAAGGTATTGTCTAGCCATGGATCAAACTTGTGGGATATCTTCTGTTCTGATTCTTTTAGAAATCTAGACATTTGACTCTGCGAACATATATGAAAAATACATTCCAGAGTAACTGTCTATTCGTGTTAGGACCCTTTCGAAGCCTCTGGAGAAGAAGGTATTCATCCACCCTTCCTGCTATGTGCAGAGCTGCCTCCTCAAGGTATTTTCCCCACAGTCATCAGAATCTGAGGTGCTCTTCCTGCCAGGTAGCTCAGGCCTTCATGACATTTTTATGCTTCAGTAGGTTCATGAGGAAAATATTTGCGTTTGGCCACTCTACATTACCAGAACCCCGGAGTGCCCCCTCACTTCTTGAACTCAGTTTGCTTCCTTCACCCTAGACTCACTTTCTGATTCCAGTTCTCCTCTGGTGGGTGACTCCTGATGGCCCTGTGAAGGGTCTGGAAGGCATATTAGAAGGGGCATATAATGCTACCTAGTTGAAAGGATAGAAGGTCATGTAAGGGATTAGATTTGTGCTTTATCTCTGTCCCATGACACTAGGTGCAAAGGTTAATATCGAAATGTCAGTTTTCTATATAAAATAGTCCTAATAAGTTGCTGCCTATTGCTTGCAAGAGAATATAAGAAGTTGGAGCTAGTATAAACTGACCATTTAATGACTCCTGAAAATAAACTTGTCCTTGAATCTCTGAGTTTTTTAACAACTGATAAGCTCCCAAAAACACTGACACAATAGGGTGTATAAAGTGCCTTCCAAAATACTCCAGAAACTGCAAAAGTGAATGCCTTGTTATCATCTCAAAATAATGTTTGCATTCCTATTCACCATATGTTAGGTGTTTGACATGCCATCAATATTGCAGTAATGTGAACATATTTTAAATCTGTAATTATCATAAAGAATCAGTGTTTCAGTGTACATCATGGGAATTGCTAGGCTTTCTTTTTCTTTTTCATAGTAGATTCTTGTATACTACTTCAATAATCCAAAATGTTTAACTATTTCAGTATACATTTTATTAGTTGCTTTGGGAAGTTTTGATGTTTCCTTACTGAGACTTAGGTATATGTCCCACCTTTTCTTTATTAACATTGCTAAAAATAGTTGATTTTTCCTGTAAGTAAAATGTGATTGAATAAACTTATCACTTGCCTTTTAAAACAATCTACATCTTTCTGTTGAGGTAAATTAAAGACTCTCTTCAGTATCTAAAAACACTGTTAATAACCATTGCTTTTGAATACACAGAGAATGATGTAAAGAGTTAATGTATTATTATTATTTATTTTTTATTGAATAAGTACAGGGTCTACACATCAGACTCATAGTGATCCTTTCTGTTATTCAGCCTTCCAAGCACTGGGATTACAGGCACTCGTGGCCACGTCCAGTCTCATTCCCAGTCTCGGTGCGCCCCCAGAGTCAGGGCCGGCACGGCAGGCTGGGGATCAATCCCCCATCCCCAGCCTCTGTCTAAGCAGGCACTTGAATCCATTGAGCTATGTGGCTGGCCCTTAATGTATTATTGATAACAACTGATATTTGTTAGAACAATGGCTAGCCCCCCAAATTCACAGCATATATACCCATGAACTCCAGAGTCAGGGACTAAAAAACATTTGGGGAAAATGTGTCTGTACTAGGCAGGGATAGATTTTTTTCTCCTTATTCCCTAAATAATATAATAGTATAACAATTTATATAAAGTTTAAATTACAATAAATATAAGAAATCTAAAGATAATTTAGAGTACTTGGGAGGATGCATAACATACAAATTAAATGCAAGTACTCTCTTATTTTGTATTAGAAAACAGCCGAGTCCATAGCAGGAAAGTCAGTGCAGCATGCTTCTCCAGGACATTGAACAGTGTACCATTTCCCCTCAGGAGCCAGGAAACAATGCTCTGAGTGAGGTCCAGAGTGATCAGTTGTCTTCTCTGTGACAACATGGTCCCAGCCTCCTTTGAGGATGAGAACAACTGTGTTCCTAACAGCAAAGCGAGCCTGACACGCTCCTCCAGGAGAGCCAACCTCACCTGAACAGCACCTCTTCTTTTCCAGTTCTCCTTTTCATTTTGCTGGCAACAATCTTCAGGGGGGCCTTCCACATCCAATGCCATGCTGACTCAGTGGAAATAGATGTTAAAGAACTGACCACCACCTGTCAATCAATCATAGAGTTAGGAAAGGGCTGCACCTGGTAGACCTGTGCTCCTAGGGTTTGTGTCCTCCATAACTATGTGAAAGCAATGGGTGCTTAAGCTTCCCAGTGTATGGAGCACAAACAAAGACACTGACAGAGGAGTAAAGGTGAATTGAGTGAAAAAAGCATTAAGTTTGCAGTGTTGCAAGTACAGCACCAGCAGGTTTCTAGTTCAGAAAAAAAAATGATGCATTTCCTCTCTCATTAAGAACATTTATCTCAAGTTTCATGTTGTTGCAGCAGAAAACCTGTAGAATATTATTTAATTTATTTAATAGATTATAACCAGCTAGAGATTGTAGTCCTCAAACACATGAAAGTAAGCAACAATACCAAAATAAAATTCCAACCTAATGGAGTCTACATTTTAACTGAATAAATGAATAAAAAAGTGACTGCTAACCTTTCAAAAAAAATAAATAAATAAAAGGTTGGCTTTTTTAGCAAGTGCTATGGTAAAGCAAGATACACAATAGCATGTGTGGATTATATTTTAGAATGTAAGGCTATGGAACGTCTCCTAAGAGAATGCTTAAAATTATGTATGCAGAGGAAAGTGATAGATGATATAGAGTGTGCCTAAGGAGAATCACATGGAGAGTGAACATTCTTTCAGGCTTTCTCAGAGAGCAAATTGGTTAAGCAATGGCCGTGACTCATCCACATGGCTGACACTGACAATAGATCTGCAAACTGTGGTACAGGGTTACAGGATAAATCTTGAGGGGACTTGACTGACTTATCAGACACAAAAGACACATTTCTTGATATACGTCTTGCTTTATCTTGGTCCTAACCATCCAGCAGAAAAGTTTAAAGGTGAGATATATAAAGTAAAGCCATATTAACATGCTGAGCTATGAAAGACTCCAGTCAACAACTTCTGTGGATAACCCACTAGTATTGTGGACTGCTGGACTGTGTTTGATTATTTTGCTGAACTCAGACACCTATAGTATTTAAATGCCAATGGAATATCCATATCTAACAGGACTAAACAAAAAAAGGGGATACAAAGGAAGGTCCAGTCTGTATCTGTATATACAGTATAGTTGGGATAGATATACACCTATTTTTGTTTAAATCAATGAGAAGAAAGATTTGTACTAATACTATTTAGACAGGATATCCTATCTATATCTTGTAATATGGATAACGACTAAAGATAACAATGTGCAAGGTATTAACTAATGAAACTGTCCTATTAATCAGCTTTAAAATTGTATTATCGTTATTTGTTTCCCAATAAAATAAAATAAAATTATCTAAGCAGTGGTCACTACAAGAGAAGGAACCACTACCTCTAGCTGTGCAAACCTGAGCTAGAAGAGGTTGCACAGGATTGCAGAAGTGATGAACGATAAGAATGTGGTTTGGACTGAGAATTTTGTAGCTGTGAATAGTGTTTTCATTTGTGCTATAGTCCTGCAGAAGATACTTTACAACACATGAAAAGCAATGTTCTGTTATTAATAATGAGGAAGTACAGCACAAGTTTTAACCAGCTTTATTGAATTTCCTGGAACCCTTGTGTTCTTAAGATAATTTTTCAAGGAGCAAAATATCTTAAAGGGAGAATTTGACATCTTCTCACCCTGTGTAAATTAAAATGAACACTGCACAGATGTATTTTTGTACAGTAGGGCACCGGGGACCCAAAGCACTAATGAATTTTCCTTTGCTTATATTAGAGTTTATATTTAGCAGAAGAAAAATAGCTGTTGGATGAAGCTCCAAGAGTGTGCTCTGGACAGTTTAGAAGACTCAGTGTCTCCTACTAGCTCTTGCTTGCTCCAGAGCCTAACAACTTTGGTGCGGTAGAGTGCTCAGCAGCCTGTTCTACTGCTAGTGCCTACGACTGTAGGGTGGTATCTTTTCTGGCTCTGCCCTTAACCAATTTCCATCATCCCTGACTTTTCTCATCTAAAGCAGGTGCTAATACATCGAATGTACCAAGCTTGAGTCTCTACTGAAGCCCTCTCTCACTGGTGATCCTATTGGTACATGCCACAATCCTGCTCTCTGCACCCGCCCTAAGGGAAGGGAAAGATTTCTCTCTGAGCCCAAATTTCAGATTTCTCAGGTAAATGATCAGATAAATATGTTGATGTTTTCTCTGAATACTAGATCTGTCCCTTAGTTAACAGATGTTCCCTACAGTTGCTAGCTATAAACTATACATTTTCAATAAGCTTTCCTTTGTATCAAACACACACATGCCAAACTTTTCCATCTTCCCTGAGCTTACAAAACAGGTTTTTAATGGAAAACTTGGGAAGACAGATTTTATTTCATACAATAATTTTCTGTGCATAGGAATATAGCCTAGAAAAAAAGAATGCCCTGGAACGAAATATGTATATTTTCTATCTGTGGAACACTTACCATGACAATCTGCTGGAAAATGAGGCCTGATCTTGCTTGACAATGATCATCTGGTGAATAATTCCTTTCAAGGGATTTAAAACTTCTGCCATTGCTCCTGAAAAGACTGTATAATCTAGCAGAGCCATTGTACAAACTAACACTTAGGAAGCGGAGGGTCTTATCACTCTGCCCATCAAAAAGTTAACGATCTGTGACATTCTAAAATCATCACAAAAATTGCCTTTTTGATTATGCCAGTAACAATAATAAAGAGTTCCTTTATGGTCTTCAGAATTAAAATGTTCAATGCCTAAGTAGCTCCAGTCACTTGCTTCCATCGGATAGTGTTCTTTTGCAGACCTGCTTCTTTTAGATCCATGTATATATCAGATGTGTGAGCTGGGAGTTTCAGGTGTTTTATAAAGGAAAATATTGTCCAATTCTAATGTAGCCACAACTTTTAACTCAGCATTATTGTTCGAGCTTTCAATGACAGATTTTAAAATTTTACTTCAGTCATGGAAAAAATGCACAGTAGTCCCTCGCTATTTTATGGTTTGACTTTTGTGGACTCACTCACTGTTTTGTGGGTTTTCAAAAAATACTCACCTAAATTATTTATCATGGATTTTTTACTATATTGCAGCATTTTGCAGTACTGTACATTATGCATATATTGTTAAAATTACAAAGCTTAAAAATTTAGTAAATGCTTAAGAAAATTAGAAGTATTTTTAAAAGTTCAGGAAAGGTTTATAAGGGTTTATCAGGTACTAAAGTATCTATAAACACTAAAATAAATATAGTACCACTACTTCGCTGATTTTCACTTTTTGTGGGGGTGGTATCTGGAATGTCACCTCCAGGATAAGGGAAGGACCACTGTATTGATATATCTGATTGTAATTAGCTCTTTTGTACTTATCTTTATGAAAGCCTAGAGTATATTGTTAGCATTGATAGTAGAAAGAACTCACTCATGATCTGAGAAGTGTAACTTTTTAAAAAAATTTATTAATTTTATTGAGAAACAAATAGCAATGAGTTTAGAAACAGGTTAGTAGGACAGTAACAATAGTTAATACATTGCATATTGTTGTCTTTGTGGTAGTTATTCATAGTACAAGTTGTAGACATGATAGCCTGTCCAAACACTATTAGTATTTGACTGAATTAAGAGAAAATAGCTGTATATCTATCCTAACTATTTTTTATATACAGATACAAAATGGTCCTTCATTTATATCCCCTTTTTTTTGTTTAGTTTTATCAGAGACATGTATTCCATTGCCATTTAAATATTGTAGGTGCGTGAATTCAGCAAAATAATCTGGTATAGTCCAGTAGTCCATAACAATAGTGAGTGATCTGTAGGACTGGTTTCACTGGGTGCAGTAATTCTGGACTAAGTTACATTTTTTTTTCTCTTTTTGCCATTTCAGCCTGCCCTGAGAGTGGGACTGGTTAGGCATGTGGTGCTGGAGATCAAACTGTGGTCCTCTGCACCTCTCTGAGCTTGCCTAAGCAGGCATTTTAGACCACTATGTTCTCTCACCAGCCCTAGGTTGCATCCTTCAAGTTGTGCTCCATGACAGCTACATGTTCTCGGACTGCCTGTGAGAAGCAAGGGCTGCTTGACTGTGAGCCTACTTAGTTTCTGTTTTCGGCCTTATTAAATGCTTGTATTTTTCTCAAAGTTTGGGGGCTTTTATAGATGACCTCAGAGTCAAAAAGCACAGAGAAACCTGTAGTTTTGCATAGCATGAGAAACCAGTGGCATTTAATTCCTTGAGCTTTGTAAATACCACTGAAGAATCGCTTTAAAAGCCCTTTGAACTGGTTTTATGAAAAGCCAATGCTAACTTTCTGAGCACTAGCCTCTGGGGTCCTAAAATGAGTCTTGGGTTATGCTCCTAATTTCTACACTTTCAAGCCTTTAGACACCGTTCACCACAATGCTTATTTGGTCTCCTCCAGTGCCACTGGGGTCTGAATTATCCAGGCCACACTGCCTGTCCCAAACCCATGCCCAAGGGCTTCTCCCAGAGGACAAAGCTGAGATCCTCTTATTCTTCTGTTCTCTCTCTAAAAATATCTACGTCTTAATCCTTGGAAGCCTGTGACTATGTTAGATTTCACAGGACAGGGCATTTCAGGTTGGAAATGGAATTATTATTGCAAACTAGCTGCCTTTGGGGGTAAGCCGATTGGCCTCAGCTGCCTAGGGGAGTGCCAAAGAATCAGCAGTGATTAATTTGACTTGGTTTGATTCACAAAGAAGCAATCAGAGGGAGAGAACCAGAAACAGTTGTGGGAGAAAGAGGAGATGTCACTTGTTGGTTCTGAAGATAGAGGAAAATGTCACAAGCCAATGAAGAGAGAAGCATCTGAAGGCTGAAAAGTTCAGAAAAGGAACTCACTCTGAGGCTCTGTGGTAAGGAAGCTCTCCCTGCTTCTTACCTTGCTCCACACCTCAGATACACATCAAAGCTCTGACCACCAGAACTGTAAGGTAAGAAACCCCTATGATCTTAAACCACCAAGTTTTAAGACACTAAAAAGTAGATTTAACTGAGCAATTAGGCATCATTTTAGAAGAAATGAGTTTGTGCATACAGGTGAAAAACAAGGAGGTAATTGTCCACAGAGGTACCTACAGGAACCCACAGCCAAAATTCCATGACAATCTGTTAAACACAGTGATATCTACTTTTCTATCAGTGTTTAGAATATTTTCCCATTTCTTCTTTATACAGCTTGAACAAGTTTCTTTCCATTAAAGATGCTTGCAGCGCTCTTAATTAATTTGAGAAAATATAATTGCTGGAACAATTCAATGGAATAATTAAAGCAATTTTAATACATCAACATTTGCTATTTGGAAAAGGAATTGGAGAGAAAATAGAACAATCCATGTGACTTTTCTTTGGATTCCTTTCTACCTGAAGTTGCAGAAGAGATGAGAGCTCCGCAGCTCTGTGTCTCCCTGGGGTGCCCCCTTGCTGCTCACTAAACATGTGCAGAGTTGTTTGGGGAAGTAAAGGAAAGGAGCTAATGGATGCTCTGAAATGTTGGGAAACTTCCCCTAAAGGCAGACTGAGCCTTTTTGATCCATTATATTTTAGCAGTTTTTATTAATAAGTCATGTGCCAGAAGGACAGGGGCTGCTCCCAACAAGTCCATGCTTGCTCATAGGGCCCATCACTTGTGCTTACCAAGCAGTGGTTGGCAAGGCCAGTGGTGGACCGAGGTTCAGGAAACATGGGTCCTTTCTCTTGGCTACAGGCTTTTGAGTGGAATTTCTGGGATGGTGTATTAGCAGATGAAAGGATGTGTAAGATTCTTCCTGGGTTCTTGGGCAAAAACGTGGCCACGACACATGGAAGAGGTAGCAAGGGCGTGTAATTCCTGAAGGAGGAAAAAAATCGACACTGGATTAACACATGAGCCTAGGAGCAAAATTACGGGGCCCTTAAGGGTAAGTGAAAGTTGGGTTTTGCATTTGAAGTGACTCGATTGGCGTCTCCCTCCTGCACAGAAGGCACTGGGACAATTGTTCCCACAAAAACTCACTTGAGCCAGATTTAAACTGTTCAGTGGAAAGATTCCATGAGTTTTCCTTCAGATGTAAGTGGGTATGAGAAATACACTTTCCTTATTGGTCCTGAAAACAGTGCCAGACTCAAATGAAGGACTGCAAGTATCACTTTCTGATTGGGTCCTCATGCAGCATTCAGGAGCTGTGGGGTTGGGTTGGATCCTGTGTTTTGCGCTTGTCCTCAGGATTTTTATGGGCTCTGACATAGCCCACCAGGTGTTTGTTGGGTTGACACCAGCCCTAACCTCCTACCTCAGTGCATATGTTAGGACCTGCTTGTGGGCTCCCAGAAGTTTATTTGAAGGATTTTTCCTTCTAACAGTCTCCATCCAAAGATTAAATATCCTTTATCCAGAATGTCTGAAACTGAAATGCTCTGTAATTTGGATTTTGGAATATTTGCTGTCATAGGCATAGGACCCAAATGTAAGCATAGAATTTATTTGTTTCATGTACATAGCCTGAAGGTACACACATATTCTGAAAATACATATATACATTTTTGTGCACCTATGTTTTGACTATCATCTGTCATACGAGATTAGAGGTACAATTTTGCACTTGTACTGTCATATCTGCCCTCAAAAGTTTGAAAATTGGAACATTTCAGTTTTTAAACTTTTAGTTTAAGAATCCCTCAATCTTTTATATAAGGCCTAAGCTTCCTCATCACACAGTAGTAGGCCGTTGTACCCTGAAGGCAGTCTCCAGAGAAACATCATTACCTAGCTGCAGATAACCTTGCCTAGCTTTCTGTACATTGCACGTCAAGATATTTTTCCCATAACCAAATAGGTGAAAAGCACCCTGATAACAATCACAACACAACACAACACAACAAATAAAACTCATACTTATCAATGATTCATCACTCTGATACCATCATTGTTAGCCTGTGATTTTATAGCAATAAGAAATAGGTATAAAGATAGAAGAATCTCAAGTTATAAAGAAATAAATACATCATTAGGTAAAGTAAATGCAAGTAGGATTTAATTGTCTTTAAGATTAGTGTTGCTTTTGCATATTTATACATTTCCATGTAGATTCTGTTGATGGGACAGACATCGCTAATATATTACTAGATTTTGGGGTGTTGGATTTGCCTTCAGGAGGGGGCCTGTAGGATTTTTCTGTCCTATGCAAAGGATTGGTCAAGAGAAGCACAACATGCAGCAAAATTTTATCAAAGATAGGCAAAGAAACCAGCTGTGAAGAGTGGATTTGGGCCTTGTAAAAGTGAGAGATGAAGTACACCTTACAGCTTGGGGGTGGTTTACAGGACAGAAACACAAGTGGGTTGAGTATTGTGTCTTCTACTCCTCAGGCTGACATCAGGCCCGAGCCATCCTATGGAAAGCCTGTGGGAGCTGTCACCAGAAGTCCATGTGCAGAGCTATGCAAGCTGGTCTGCGCGTGCGTTCTGGGGTGTTGTCACACTTCTTTTCCTATTCAGTTTCAGCCATGTCCTACATCTGGTCTCAAAACGATGTTACTTTTGATAATAATTTGCAGATATTTTCATAACTTTATAATTTTAATAGCCTTGTCTTTTATCTTTTACTTTCTGAAGGTGTTTAAATTCAGACACTTAAGGTGACCTCCAGAAAATTTTCACTTCAGGATTCATATGGTACGTCCTCTCTACTTCCTTCCTCTGCTTCAGCATAGAAAGGTTTTTATGGTTTTCACCTTTGAAATCCATAAAATCTAGTGGGTGCAGTGGCCCATACCTATAATCCAGGCACTCTGAGAGGTTGACGCAGGGGTGGCACAAGTGAAAACATAGCCCATGCAACGTAGCAACATAATGAGACCTTGCCTCAAAAGATAAAAAGGCTGGGGATATAACATCCTGTGAAAGTGATTATTGGCTAAGACTTTTTCTCAATTTGTGGCTTGTCTTTTCGTTCTGTTGGTGATTTGTTTTGACATGCTGAAACTTCTCGGTAAGATGAGATCCAGTTGTTTATTCTTTGAAGTATTTCCCATGTAGTTTGGTTTTTGTTCATGAACTGTCTACCTGCTCCTGTCTTTGAGATTTTCACTTACTTTCTCCTTCATGAGACTTCTCAGTGTTTCTGTTTCAATGTTTAGATCTTTAATCCATTTTGACTTTAGTTTATTACACAGTGATAGGCCTGAATCTAGTTTTAGTTTTCAGCATGTGGAGAGTCAGTTTTTTCAGCACCATTTGTTAAAGAGGTGATGTTTCTTCCAGTGAGCTTGTTTGGCCCCTTTGTCAAAGATAAGATGGCTGAGTCAGTTTGTAGTTGTATCTCCTAATTGATTCCATTGATCCCTGGGACTGAGATGATTGTACTAATAATTTCTATCAGATTTTTGAAAATATAAGTTAATGTGTAAAATTTTCAACTTGAATAACTCTATATGGTGATATCTGCTATCTAAGTAACTACATCAAGGACAGCAATGTGTAATATAAAAGCCATGCTTGAATACCCCTCATCTTGGTCTTCTAAATATGTACCATTTCTAATGTTTTATTAATTATTATTATATCCTTGTTAAAATAATTTTTTTTAAAATTTAGATAGAAGGACATGGTTTCTTAAAAGCAAGCACTGATATTCAGTTATTTGTCCAGTCTTGCATAACTATGTCTGTTAATCTGATCAACAGATTTGGTGATAAAAACAGGTAATACAACAACCATTGTTAAATAGCTATTCTTGTTTTGAAAATCTATAACATATGTGTTGCTGTATGTCACCCTGTTTTTGTCTTTGTTTCTGCTATTTGTTTTTGCTTTTGTTTTTTCTCTTTAGAACAAAATTAAATTAAATTAAAAAAAAAAAAAATCCTTGGGTTGAGAGCCCTTGGTTCAATTCCCAGTACTGGAAAAAAAGAAATCCATAAAGTCTTAGTTACCAAAACTGAAAAAAACACATGGCACTGTATAAGAACTCAAGTATGTTTAACAAAAATTAGGAAAAAAAAAAAAAAAAAAAAAAAAAACCTTTCAAATCAGCTTTCACAAAATTGTAGATTGAGCTCTGTAGTGGGTGATTTACAGATAACAGCTGAAACCACTTCATCTCCAAGTTAATGGATGAAATTAGCATGTTAAAGAGTTGGAGGGCTTAATTAGAAAAGCAATCCTTAGGCAAAAAAAGCCTCTCAGGAACACTAAAGCAATTTGTTGATTTTGTTTGTATCAGGTTTAGGGACAGAACCTGGAAATAAAAACTAACTCAGTCTTTGAAAACATAAAAATCTGCAGTGAAATTATGTCACTCTCAGGCTCCCTTTGAAGGAAGTATACCCCTCTTTGAGAGTTTTTCTTGTAACATTCACTTTCATATTTTAATGTAGTAAGACTGAAAAGACCACTCTTTCTGCATGTTTATAATTTTATTCATTTTCAATTGCCTTCGTACTACAGATTAATGTTTAAGTCTCTTAGTTCCACACATCTATCTCCACATCACCTCTTTGCCATGATGATGGGGTCCTGGATGGGTTTCCAGGTTCCTGTGCACTAACTAATAGCAAAGAACTGGACCTAGAATGTCATGGTGGTGAGGAAAAAGCAGCTACCTTTTATTGGGTGACGTTCTACTGCAAGTGGGCTTGCACGGCTGGAAAGAACAAAGGTACAAACACTGGCAATATTGGACCTGTTATAGTTTGTGTCTAGTTCTCCCCCCCAAAGCCTCATGTAACTTATGGGGCAGAGGAGACTGGAGAAGCAACAAATGGCTTAAAGGGTGGGGCAAGTGGACCAGGGTGGCACCACAGACAAACAAACCGTTACACTGGCTAGCCTGTGCTTTCTCAGAGATGTGGAGAGGGTCGTCCTGGACATGGAAGTACCCCAGCCTCTTCTCCAGTGTCTTGAAACCTCCAGTAATTGTGAGCTAAGTAACCTTTTCTTTCCCTCATTTTGAGTGTTGGGTATTTGTCCCAGCAATGAGAGAAGTGTCACTAATACAGGGCCTAAGAATTTAGGTGTTGCATCAGGCCCACGGCACTGCCCACTGGGTCTTTGAGAACTGGGTAGGGTGCTGAGTCTCGTCATGTGCCTACTGCATGCTCTTTCTCATAATTCCCTCTGTTATAATTGAATGTCTGAGATACAATCCATGTGCATCAGACTTTAGTGAGCAGCAAGTGAATAAATATTATTGTAGGCCATGTGTGAGGATCTGGCATGGGTAGTTCTGGTTTGGGACTTCAGAGTTTTCCAATGGGGGACCAGGGTTCTCTGTCTTTCTCATCTCTGCCTCCCTTCTGGTAATGGCCTTAGGACAAAGGTAAGGGCATCGTCTCCAGGGTGTAGCTGGCTGAGGTTCAGATGAATGGATGGCAGTGCGCCCCTTTTGTACTATGTGCTTCAAGCTCACTATAATTATGTAATAATTGCAGTCAAGTTAATAATCAGTGTTTACATTTTTTGAATATAAATAGTGTCTGCAGTTCACTGCAATAATGCTCTATGAATACTTGGATCTTTTGTTTTTCTCTTTAATAAATATATGCTGAGATACACAGTGAGATGCAGTGCTGAGACAGAAGGAGAAAAAGTCCTCTAGGGACCATATTTTATTGGGCTGGCAGTGTTACTGATCACATGCTTGGGCTGTGACCCGTCAGCTAACAATCTTCAACAGGCTACAGTTGGTAGAAAGGACTCTGGCTTAATGCAAGCTGGCTCTGTAGAAGATGGAAGGGCTACAGTGGGAGACCAGTTAAGAAGAACTAAGGTGGAAGTGCCCTGACCTGTAAACATGAAGGAGCAAGGCTGTAGCAGGGTGATGTCAAGTTGCATGTTCCTGGGAAATGCCAGTACAGCTGAGATTCAGTTCTTTACCCCCGCATGTACCAATGTACCAATCAGGATGTACCAATCATGAAAGGCAGAGGACTCTAGTGTTACTCTAATTGCTTTTACCCCATGACTAATGAGTAAAAGTAGAATTGTTATAGGGAAAAGAAGCTCCCAACCTGCTAGATGTCTGTTAAGAATGTGTGTTTTCTAAAATGAAAGAATAAATTTTAAGAACAATGTAGAGACAGAAGGGATGCAGAATGGGTTTCCCAGAAATGTGCTTTTTCTAGGGACTTTTATAGAGAAAATTCATGACATGAGGTAGGTTCAAGGTGGGAAAAGTGGGAAATTGCAAGGTAGGCATGATGTGGGATGAAAATATGGTCAATCAATAAGATGATAAATGTAACTGCTCAATAGAACTGATTAAATCGGGGTCCAGTGGGGAAACAAGTCACATAGAAGGAAACATAGGAAACATGAATACAGAGGAAGGGCTTTTTCTGTAGTGTGTTAGGTTAGTGGCTCCTTGTGGCTTTTTCAAGTTGACTTATAGGTATTAGAATATTGTTCGCTGATGTTTCTCCTAAGGTGGTGTGTGGCTGCATTCATTTTATCTTTTGTCTTGAGGTCTGTCCCTTAGTGAAGGTGCTCATCTCTCTCACAGTTATAAGGTATCTCCTCTCCTGCACTGGCTACTTCGAGGGCCCAGGCTTTATGATTGCTGATATTTTATCTAACTGAGTTGCCTATCACAGGATAAGCCAGAAGCTGAGATTGCTCTGCCCACAGGAGGCAGAAGCCCTGAATATGCCACATGTTAAGCTAACTTTGGGTCTGTCTTTTGTCCTCATTCACCTCCAAATCAGGGTGACAAACTAGCAGGCCAAACTAGTGGGCCAGCCTGCAGGAAAGGCTGCCCCCCTCCCCAGACACAGACATAAGCTACTTCCTAGAATCTCCAGCTCTCCAGTGCTAGGAGCACAAAGGGAAGGAGCAGAAGGAAAAGAAAGAAGCTCTACACCTGTGTATTTTGTGGTACCCTCTCCAGAATGTCACTGGGATGTAGGCCTGTGAGGAGTTTCAAAGAATGGTTCTACCAAGACCATGTGGATTTCAAGATCTAAAGAAAGCTAGCATCTTCATTTAGATGATTCTTTTCTAGTCAAAGGATTAAGATGGAGTAAAAGGACAAAAGGGAAGTGAGAGTGAAGAGCAATCCCAGGGATCCTCCTTGCAATACCCAAAGAAAGAACTTAAGAAACAGATCCACTGAAACTGATATAGGAGAATGAAACTTCTGACCTGAAAGATACCTAGGAGAAGTTTGTGTTCTCTAAATCTGAAGAATGAATTTTAGGAACACTGGAGGTTAAGAGCAGAATACATTTATTAGGGAAAAGAAAGCTTCAGTCCAAGAAAGAGACAGAAGGGGACTTGCATTGCCAAGAAATCTGTCTCTTCTAGGGATTTTTTATAGAGCAAAACCATGTGGTGAGGTGGGTTTAAGGTGGAAAACATGGGAACCTGCCCATGAGGTCGGACAAAACTATGGTCAATCAATAAGGTTACAGGCATGATCTCTCAGGTAAAGTTGATTAAATCCAGGACCAAATGGGGAAGTGAGTCATGTAGCAAGTAGGCATGAGTACAGAACAGAGGTTTTTCCTGTAGGTTATTGGTTTAGTGACTCTTCCTGGCTTCCTCAAGGTGATTATCAATCCCAGATGCTTATCTTTAAGGAGATAGGCATTTGCTTGATCTGTTGTCTTCAGGTCTGATCCACAGCTCGGGTGTCTGTCTCTCCCACAGTTGCAAATTACCTTACTTCCCTTAATGGCTCTATTTGAGGGCCTAGCTCTACTAGACTGCCAATAATATTTCTCTTAAGCTAGCTGCCTACAACAAAGCCAAAGTTGCTGTTGTTCTACTACTGACATTTGTGTTCATGCTTAGCAACTCTTTGATCTGAATCTGTTACCCAACCTCTCCACAACTCTTTCTTTATCAGCAATTTGGAAATAAAGTATGCTTTTAGAGCTATGAGAAAGATGTATGAGCAAAGCTTCATAGAACACACCTATAATCTGAGCACTAGGGAAAGTGAGGCAGGAGGATTGCTGTGAGTCTGAAGCCATCCTGGGCTACCCAGTCACTGCAAGGCCAGCCTAAACCACATCGTGAGACCATGTCAGAAAACCAACAAGTAAATCAATATAAGGATGTAAGTAAATATTACTGTGGGTAGACATAAGATAGACTTTGAAATCTTCAAATATTATATTAGAATGGTCCTCTGAGAAAGTCATATTAACATAGACTGATTTACTTTCTCTCTGCAATACCATAATTTATTGGTTATCAATATATCGTTAAACTGCATTGGTGCCACCACCTGTAGTTTTCCAAGTACTGTTGCTTTCACTCAGAGTCATGACCATAACAATGCAAATACTTGATTGCACAGCAATTTTTACTAAAATATAACATTTACAGTCTTTTTTTTTATTTTTTAAGGAATGATCGACAGGATATTCAGTGTCTCACTACTAGATGGGACTTAGAGTGATCTGCATATTTACAGCCTCACAATAGCTGTGATAACAGGTGCACGTCACCACAACCAGTCTCAATTGCCATCCCAGTGCATCCTGGGGGCAGGGTTGGCATGGCAGGCCTGGGGATTGAACCCCTCACCCCAGCACTTACAGTATTAACACTCAAATGATACATAGCACAGCAAATGACACTTAGGTTGCAGAAAGAACATGGTGAGAAATCTAGAGATGAGAGGAACCCAGTCAGTACAAATGCAGAGTCACTGCTGGTGGTCAGGTACTGAGTGAGTGAAAGGCGTATGTCAGAGCAGTACATCTGGATATTGGATGCATAGTGAACAATTTCATCTGCATGTAAAATCAAGCTGAGCAGAAATGAAGGAATGGTTGGGAGTTTGGTGCCTGTCAATGTGTAGCTGGCACTGGGCTTGGCGCGAGGGTGGCCCAGGCTGCTTTGTGGCACTCTGAATTGTTTTCTCCTTTCATGCAGCTGAGGTAAGTGGTTGCATCATTCACTGGTCTGGTGTGTTTGATAAGCTCACGTGCCTGGTGTCACGACATGGTCCATGTGTTTGTGTGCTCTTGCTGTAAACCAGTAAGTTCACAGGTGGAACTTTTTATCAGCACAACTAAGTCGTTTTCAGTTCATGCCGCATGGCTGTGTTGCCCATTAGGTGGTGCTTGCTTACTTGTGTGGACAAGGCGCATAGTCAGTCTTCCTCAGCATCTTTATCCCAAATGGAATATCTCATGGTGAGCTGCTTCTATTACAACACGCAGTTACTAATGAAAAGGTGCAGCTCAAAAGCTACTGCTCTGTACAGATGCCACAAAAAAGAAAACCATAAAGGTGACAGGGAAGATGAACTTGAAGATTCAGATTTTAAACTGAATAGTCAAAATGAAAGTTTTATGCCATTAAATTACTTGCAGTATTCATGAGGGCTTATTTCAACTCTGCATTTCACTATTTCCCATTAATTTTGTTTTATTATATTGTTTTTTATATTTACTATTATGGAATTTCTTTCCATGTCTAATAGCTCTGTAAGGTATGATTAAAAAATCTCATTAGATCTGTTTATTGCTGAGTGTGGTGGCACATGCCTGTAATCCTAGCACTGAGGAGGCTGAGACAAGAGGGCTGCTGTGAGTTTGAGACCAGCCTGGTCTACATAGTGAGACCCTGTCTCAAAACTATATATAAATATATCATTTATTTATTTATTATTTTTTGTATTTTAGGGAAGGGTCTACCTGCTGTTCAGGGTCTCACTGCTAGATCGGACTCTTAGTGATTCTCCTGTTTACAGCCTCTCAAACCTGGGACTACAGGCACATGCCACCATGCCCACCCCCCTGCACATGCTTGCAGGTACTTTAATCCACTAAGCTCTTTGGCCAGTTGCTACAAATATATCTTTATATGGACAGAAATCTTACTTCCCTATCTCCTTACGTTTCCTTTGGAAGGCACCAAAGTTAAACTTCCAGTCTTATAGACTGTTTTGTGGGGAGGGCATATATTATTTCCAATGACACATCGTTTTTTCTTCCAAGAAATGTGTTTGTGTTCAGAGTCTTTGTAGCTTGGTTAATCTGCATTGGTAGGGACCAGGCCCCTGCTCAGCAGTGGAGGGCTGTTCCCTGGTTGACTGGCAGTGAAAGCCAGAGGCAAACTTCAGCCCCTGCCCTGTATCTTGGAAGACCTTCAAGTAAATAAAATCAAACAAAAATCTAAACTGCTGTTCCACATTGCTTAGCTCATGTAATACTGAGTAGCAGGATATGGAATGATGGTCAGGACAGAATGTTACCTCGTTGGTGGAAATTCTTCCGGTGCTTTGGCCAATCACAACTAGTCTGTTTCTGAGACTGTACTGTACTTTCAAATGAAAGTACTTTTCATCAATTTACTTCACTATCTACAGTGTGAAGTGTTGATACTAAGAGACATTAAAAAACAAAACCTCTTGATATTGGAAAAAACAACTCTGTAATTTAAAGAGTTAATTGAGCTGCTACAGGTCTACCCAGTGTGAGACAGTCTCTGGGCTGAGTTCCTAGAATTCCAGCAGCACGGTTGACTACTGCATGCAGAAATGTTCACCGGACTGACCTCGGGCTATACATATTTGTGTTCAGACAACGGGAAGAAGAAAAACGCACAAAGTGTTTGCATGGAATCAGCATTGGCCGTAGAGTAGTGGCAGGACAATGCACAATGAGTTACACAGGGGTAGTAAATCAGTGGGAAAAGAGAGGTGACTTCTAAATGTGGCTCGCCAATCAAATGGTTCTCAGATGTGGGTTGCTGAGCTCCACTTCTGGAGTTGGATTCCAGAGTCTTTGTGTCTCAAGCAAAGAACTGAACTAAATGAGAGAGAGAGAGAGAGAGAGAGAGAGAGAGAGAGAGAGAGAGCGTGAGAGAGAGAACCGTGGCAAAGTTTATTTGAGAACGAAAAAGTGAAGGGTGAGGGGAAAATTGGTTGTGCATGGCCTAGATGTAGCCATCTGATTGTAGACCTGCAGAAACTCTCTGGAGAGGTCCATGGGCAGGGCGCCTGCATTCCAGGATCTTGCAAGTGCTCTCCTATCTCAGTAGTTGTTGCTGTTATGGTTGGTGGCACTATAATAAGATGGAACTATAGCTCATGACCTGGCGTTTGCATCCAGGCTTGAACATACAATAATGTGAGGTAACTTCCGTTGGTTTGGCCCATAGCTGTGGATGGATAAACTTGCTTTAACTCCTCCTCCAGCCCTTGTTGAATTTAGGATGCCTCGGCAGTTCTCTCTCAGCAGTGGCATTACTGTAAATGTAAATTAAACAAGATCTCATCCCTTTCAGATCTGGCAGTGTTGTAAAATGTACACATTTGGCCAAATCCCAAGGTAGACCTATGGAACTGTACAGATGAAAGTAAGAGATGTGATAAGAGCCATGTGTACCCCATGCTTCCTCCCACTGTGTGTACTGCACTAGGTATGTGCCCGTGACGTCCTTCTGTGTTATTTGCAGTAAAGTAGATGTCTCACAGAGACCCCAGGAGCAGCTGAATCCATAATTCTTGTATGTAACATTCCACAATTAAGCCTCTCATTCTTACTCTTCTCACGTGTTTCATGCTATCCTCACCCACGTCTCATCTCTCATATTTATTTGCAGTAAATGCAATAAAAACTTTCTTCCTTTGTAACCTATCTTCACAGGAATCCAGCCGGCAGGCTCTCTGTCCGTGTCTTACAGGAATACTTGTGCTTCTGCTAATCATATTTATCTCCTTAAAAGCTCTCTGGAGAAAAAAACATGACAGTATGCATTTGTAAATTATCCTCCTGAAGAATAAAGTAGACTTTTTACTGTCTTATTAGCATCCTTCAGTTGTAACATAGTTTGAATAGCAGCTAGGAAGAGCCATTTTATGAACTGCATGGTATTTGACTATTTGGTATGAATGAATTGGATTCTTGACCTTTAGCTGGTGGGAACTTTCTTATCTCCTTTTGTTTTCCCAGGACTATTCTGTGCAGTGAAGCAGCACTTTCTTTGTTTTGTGGTGAAGTGATTAGCTTTCTATGGCATCTCCAATCAATTCTGTAATCTCTAGCCCTGTGGGCTCTCTGTGAGCCAAGCCCCACTGCTGTCATGCTTGAGCTGGGTTAGCATTGGACACTGGGGAAGCAGCAGTAACAGCAGCGGATTTTAACTGATGACAAAATATTTTTAGCATTGTAAAATTGTGCTATTTATTTGATGCATTTGCAATTGTTGATTAAATAGCAATGCGTACAAACTGAGACTTGATAGAAGTAATTAGAGAAGTTTAATTACTGTAAATTATGAGAAGAAAACAACAAAGCACAAATAACAGATGGCCAAAGAAGAAAATGCTAATGTGAAACTATTAGAAACATTAAGGGGAAACTAAGCAATGAAGTTGCCTTACACAGATGTGAGACAATTTCTTTCATACCTTTCACTGTTTTTTTTTTTTTTTTTTTTTTTCCTTTTTTACATGCTTAAGATATGTCAGGAATGTTTTTTTTGGCCTCTCCTTTGTTTAAAAAATATTTTTAGAGACTTCCTTATATTCTCACATGGTTTCATTGCATTTAGAGAATGTTCCTCAATTTCAGAATATTTCATTTAAGCCTCATCTCAATTAGTCTTATGGAATTTCCAGACTAATTTTAAATGGTTTGGCTAACTAGTTGATAAAAAGTACCTGTCAATATTCAGCCAGTTTTCATATTTATGATAAAATTTGCACGTGGACATTAAACAAACGTAAAATGTAATAACTTTGTGCTCAAGATCAGTGTGTGGCAGGTATTGGATTACAAGACATAATTTTATACTTTGTACACAACTGTTTTAGGCTTGTTAAAATTCTTTTATGTGGTAGTATTTGCAGATTTCTTATGAGGAATACCAGACTGCTTATACCTTTTTTTCTATCACCATTTTCTTCTTTTTCATAAGAGCTTATTTTTATGGGAAATGTGACAATTAAAACCTACTGGTGAAGCTAAAATAAATGATAATTTTATACAAAAATGAAGAGGAACAGCAAAAATGATAGTTTGTACCTGACCTCTCTGCAATTCTTTTTCTGAAATTTGCACTTGTAAACTCACAAGGCCTCTTCCTCTGGCATTTCACACATGGAAATAATCATCATGTTAGTTACACCCTGGTAATTTTAGCCAAACTTATTCCCACCCTGTCCTGGAGAGAAAGTAAATTTAATTTAATGTCAGAGGTCACCCTTTCTTTCATAGTTGTGCTTTTTTATTAGCAGTCACAGAAGAGCCTTATCCTTAATGTTTCAGGAGCCTTTATCAACAAGACAATTTATAGCTCGCTAAGGAAATCATTCTGCTCTTGTGTATCCTTTGTTAGAGTTTCCTTCCTTCACTTCATTTGTCTGTAAAAGACCATGCTTCTGTGGCCTAGGTCTTATAACTGCAATCACCTTGATAGAAGATATAAACTATAAGTTATCAGCAAGTGACATGAAAAGATGAATCCTCATTATTATTATTTTTTCATGACCCTTAGATATTTTATATAATTAAAACCTGGGGTTGGGGGAGGTTAAAATTAGTTTGAAAGATGAGTTTGTCAGACACTAGCTTTTCATGTTTAACAACCACTTCCTTTGCTCTTTTTGTGTCTTTTCATTTTATAAAAGATCAAAAATTTAGGAATGAAAACCAATGGCAACAATAAACCTGTAGCCAACAAAAATGTTATGTGCAGAACATTTCAGCTTTATCTTGGCTTTATGGCTTAAAACATACTCTGCATGGAACTCTTAGACGAATTCTTATTCTAAGAGTAAAACTGTAAATAAAAGAGCAAATGTATGAAGCAGTTTATGGCATATTAAAAATATAAGCATTCAGGACATATGCATCTACTTTAAAAAAAAATCCCCAACCTTCTTTAACGACCTTATGAAAATTATGTTTTCATATTTAAAACAAATGATATCTAAATGAAAGTTTATGGTAACTTTGAATTATTTTAAGAAACACTTGATCTCAAAAGGAAACCTTTCTGTACTATTAGAGAACAACTAAGGAAAACTTTATGGAATACACTAACTGTGCCTTCTACTTTGAATGCTGTCAGCACTTTTCTCTTCTGAGTAGAGAGTAAAACATGAACCTCCAGATAATTCTGTTGTGCTAGAAGTTTTCTAGCCAATTTATCAAAGTAGATGAATGATCAAATTTAATGCTTCAGGAAATCCTTGGCTTTGTATTAATTAGAGTTTTCACAAAGTACTTTCTGTCGTCAGTAATGTGCAGAAGAGGCTGCTAGTCTTAAAAGGGTGGCTTGAGAGGTTGTCCCTTGACTGGCTTCTGGTGTCTTGGGCCTTGTAGAGCAGGCCACCATTCTAGAAATTATAGGAATGTCTCTTTGCCCAAGTCAGTGTGCTCACAATGTGCTTTGTCCTAAACACTTTACTTTTGGATGCCTGAAGTTGGGTACATGCTCAGGAAACACTGCCTGCAGAAACATTGCCAATCAAAACCCAGGCTTGCAGGCTCAGCTGAGCTTCCTTTGTCCATCATATTTTATGCCTAGTGTTCACAGCTCTGTTGCTGGAAAAATGAAATCTCCTGTGCATCTCTCCTGGAGGAAGGTGGCCATGAGATAGTGAATGGCTTCTTACAGAGTTTTTTCTCCTGTACTTTTCACCTTTATTGAGTTTGCCTTCTTTGTTTTGTTGTAATAAATCATAGCCATGGGTACCACTTCTTAGTCCTAAGAAGCTGCCTAACAAATCACCAAACTTGGAGATGGTCTTAGGGGATCCATGACACAGCAGTAGTCTTAGAAGCCCTTTTCTGTCAATTTTTCCACACTTTCTTTGGCTGACGTTCTTCCCTATCTACATGCCTTCTCTTCTTACTCCATTGCTTCCCACATGAGGTTTTCACTGCTAGAATAGCCTGACTCTCTCTCTGCTCCCAACCAGAAGCAGAAATGGCTTTGTGATATCCTGATGCTATTTCCATTTGTTCCTTTAATTTGTGTGATTTATGACTGTACCTTACATAGTGGATGTGTATGCATGATCATTTCTCTTCTTTTCCATCTTAAGCTCTTTGAACACAAGTAGCTATCTCTATTGTGTCACTTGAGCTGCTTGAAGTCTGTGTGATCCTATCTTAGACTTCAATAAATATACATGTACCATATTCAGCGAGTTTGAAAACTAATGTCATTGATTTTGATATTGCATCACTATCAGTTTACCATCTTTTGAACTACTTTGGAACATGCACTCTGAGAATATCTCAGAGGAAGTCTTCAATTATACTATAACATTTGTTGAAAATTAAGTAATTTAATGTCATGTGAATGATTAGGAAGCTTCAATAACTTTGATTAATTGATCTGAAGTAAAATACATGAACTTCTGTCAGCTTTCTGGGTACATATAAAAGGAAGCAAAAGTTACTCCAGAGAAGCGAATTATTATTTCTCAAATACATATGTCTGTGTATGTACTTATGCCATGGCATAAGCTGTTTTTAAAATGAAAGAGCAATTCTTATGGAAAATAAACTAATGCCAGTATTAAATTCTTCCCAAAAATGCCTTCATAAAACTTTTCAAGAGACTCAACCTCACATTATTTCCTTTTTCTGTTAATATTCTTGAATTATAACTACAATGTATGGTCCTTTGGTTGAAAGTTAAGAATGTACTGGATAGAATTTTAAAAATAATGAAAAATTTAAAATATACTATTCTTATTTAAACTTACAATTATTAGAGGAGTACATAAGGAAAGAGTATTCTGAATTTCAAACATATGTCTCCATGTTAAATTTCTTTGAGATTCTTTAATTATTTGCTCAACACTTTTTTTTATTACTGGGGATTGATCTCAGGACCTTGCATTTTCTAGCAAACACTTATTCTACTGAGCTTTCTCCCCAGCTCTTAAACACACTTATAACTTTAATATTACATTATGTCTTGTGAATAATCATAGCAGTTGAAGCAAATATAAGTTCTCTTCCTCTCTCTCCTAAAAGAACACACAGAAAGGAAGCAAAAGTCAACCAAGATAGGAGCTGAAAGCCAGTGAGACCAAGGAACGAGTGCACAGCCCTGCAGGGCTGCTCTGGTGTGGAGAAGCAACAGAGACTTTCAAGCAGGAGATCCCAAGAAGGTCGACAGTTTGTGTCAATTACCTGGAAGCTGTCAAAAATCAATTCATGAAAATGTTACAACCTTAGTTCCTCCTCAACTTTGGATAATCTGACAAATGGCAAATACTTGCTCCTTTTATCTTCTTTCTGTCCCTTTCTGAAATGACTGGAACTTTAGTCTCCCTGCAGAAAAGCTGACTCCATCTAAGTCAATACCAGATCAATCAGGGGTGAAAGCAAATCCATCCCTTGCTACAGAAAATCAATGGATGTCTTAAAATTGAAATTGTTCTCCTTATCCTTGGCTTCCTAATAATCTACAAATAGCCAATTTCTCCTCAAGCAAACAAAACCCCCACACCACAAGCCAGGGCCAGAGGATTGAGTGATTCTTTCCCACATATCTTGCATGGCCTCAAAGAGCAGTTTTCTAGTCTGTGACATGGTAACACCCCAAGAGAGTGGGTTTGCTGCACATTTGGAAATCAGACATCCCATGGTCATCTGATTTCTCCAAGTCTCATTGTAGTAAATGATGTTTCATTGTCTTTTAGGATCAGTTTTGTTATAAGCAAAGCTAATGATTACCACATGTTTGAGGAAAGCTCTTAATCTAGAAGATTAAAAATTCAAAGAGACTCAAGATGTTGAGATGTCTGAAAGAATAGAAGATATAGAAGAAAGTGCTTAAAGGAAAAGTCCTACAGGCAAAGTATTCAGAGAAATTTCTTCAAAAAGTTGAATGGAATCAATATATACATAAATATGATTAAAATAGAAACAAAATATATTAATATTTTAAACTATTACAATGAAGTCAATGGAAAGGTAGTCACATGAGAAATACAGAAAATAGAGAACCGATACATCCAAGAGGTCCTACATACATTTAATAATAGTTGAGAAGTTTTCATAAAAAGTAAGTAAAAAGATGAAATATGTTATCTAGAAAATAATATTAAATATCACTTGGTAGGGTAAAGTATGTAAGGACACAGCTTGCAGGATCTAACAGAAGTCCGCTCAGATGAGACCCTTTATAAGTCAGAAAGAAAAGTATCTTCAGTTAGATATATATACTCATTTCAATTACTACATGTGTAGTGAGTTCATGAAAGGTCTTTTAGACATAAGAAAAAAAATTGAGTATTTTTAGGGGCTTGGGGTGTCAGTGGTAGGCCGCTCGTCCAGCATGAGGGGCGTCCTACTTTTGATCCCTATGATTTTGCTTTGGTTTTGTTTTGTTTGAGACAGGAACCCTGAACACTCCACATAGCCCCAGCTGGCCTGGGAGCACAGACGTTCTCCTTCCTTAGCCACTCAAGTGCTGAGCCTATAGATGTGCGTCACCGTTCCCCACCGTTGTTGCAGTCTTGTGAGTGGGGCTCGGTACCCAGCTGAAGGTGAAATGAGGTGTTGGAAGCACCAGAAGGCGGGAGCTGACTGGAACGGTGGATCATTGGGTTGTGTCATCTCCTTTGTCCATGGCCTTTTATTTTCTCTCATTCTTTGCCTCCTGACCAAAAAAAAAAAAAAAAAAAAAAAAACTGACCAGAGTGCCCTGGTGGCATGGTAGAGCTCTCTGACCTGTGATGCCTGTCTGCTTTGAGTTTGACCTTGTACTTGGCTTCTTGTGTCTAACTAGCAATCTTTTAACTTTTCAGACAATTAGGAATGAATATGTGCAACATATTTTATGCAGCAGAAGTATTTTAAATAAATATCTTGGTGGCTTCAAGGACTCTGGTAAGTGCCAGAACCACCAGTACTGGTGTATGCTTGTAAACCAAGCACAGGCATGGGAAGCTGAGGCACAAGTGTTCATCCCCATGAGTTTGAGGCCAGCCTGGGGGGCATGGGGAGACTTTGTCTCCAAAAATGGCTAGTTTTTATATTATATAGATGTTCTTTGGCACTAAAAATAAAACAAATTCTCTTTCATTCGCTCTTATTCATTCTAATATGAAGTTGTATTAGATGAGACTTATATTTATTTATTTAATATACTTTTAAAATAGTATCTTAAGATTGAGCAACATTGAAAATAATCTTAATAATTATATATTCAAAGAGAGTAAAAACAAATGTAATCTAAGTACTATGCAAATTATTGATTCCAGAGTAAATGTGGTAGTCTGTAGAAAACATCCAGACAAAAGAAAATATAGATTTGAAAGTCCTGTGAACTGGATTGATATTTCTGCTCTTTTTACCTAGAAAGTGAAAATAGTCATTGAATTTTTAAACACAATATTGAAATCCTAGTAGTAAATTATATATCATTGTACAGTTACTTAGATATTATAACTTATAATTTTTAACAATATAAAAGTAAAGATGAGGCAGTCAAATTTTGTCACTATTTATTTATAGGAGAAAAATCATTGTGCTACATTATACATAATATACATTTAAAACTTAACAATTGCAGACTAATTTTTATATTATTTTTTATTCTTTAAATCATCATACTATTTCTTTTCCTGATTTTTACCTCACACTTGCCAGGCATGTATTTTGTCACAGAACTATATCTCCAGTTTAAACTAAATTTTTGTGTTAAGATTCCCGTGATTCTTTCTCAGAATTTTGGGGTAAGAAACTACTGTGTATTTTAATAATCTAATAAGACATTTCCATCAGTACAGCAAGATGAAGTGACAATAAAAATCATAAATGGACTCAAAGTTTCCTATAAAGATATGCTATCAGTTATACCTTTGCTGAGATAAGGATTGTTTTAATTACCCTCTTTTGGAGGGCCTGGTATAGTGATAGGTACATAACAGATCCTAAAAATTATACTAATAAATCAAAAGAAATATAAAGACAGAATTTTTCATAAAGTTATAAATTAGGAAGACATAATTAATGACCATATAATTCATCATGCTGCTGCATTTTCATAAATAAAACATGCAATAAATGAGATGATTTTAGAAAGTACAGGGGAGACGCAAGGCAGCAGGTGTCACAGAGCGTGAAAGCCTCTTCTTGGTGTCGTAGCCAAGCGCTGGGATTTGTTGTGCCTGTCACTTTGGAAACTTTAATTATTCTGTCCAAATATCTGTTCCTTAAAGAAGTGGCAGAGGCATTGTTTACCTTATGCGGTTTTTCTGAAGCTCAAGAGTAAAATATATGAAGGATTTACCACAGACATTTGGAATAGGATAGATGACAATGTAGTGAGAACTATAGAAAACCACAGAGAAAGTTTCATCTCCCTCTAAAGAGGTTAATTCATGATATCAAGCATGTACTAAAGCCCCTTTCGCCTTCCTATGCTTCTCCACACGACATGGTAGCTCTTTGCCAGGAAAGAAAATTCCAAGGCTGTGCTAATCATTGATGTGGCTGTTAGGTGGTTTTCCAGCACATCCTATTTAATATAGTCCTCAAAATGCTAATGAGCCCTAATTGTTAGGAGAACACCTGTCAGTCCATTAGTAGCTACAAAGCAACCCTCAGAAATTAATTCCCCCTGAGATCAATTTCACTCTCACTGCTAAGTAAAATGTTCTCAAATTAAACTAGTCTTGATCCCTTTTTTTAACTGTAGAAATAGCTAACTCTAGACATATATAATCTTCTAGGGTTTGCTAATTAAAAAAAAAAAGAAAGAATGTAAAGTAGGAATTTGTACCACATTCTTCACGTATGTATCTTCTAATCAAAAATTATTTTGATAGATTCTTGTATGTCAATATTATTAGATTACTTTTGGTAGTTTTTCCTCTTTCTTCTCATTGTGTGTGTGTGTGTGTGTGTGTGTGTGTTAATGAACTTGTTTCTATCATAAGTCAAATGACACAGGGTTTTTCCTTTATAGTACTTTGATTTGCCCACAGGCTGCCAGTCACTTTGTAAGGGTAGTCTGATTGCCCGTTAGTCCTAAACGTGGCATCCCTCAATTGTGCGTGACAATCTTCAATTACAGCCAGCTTTGGTCTGGAGTATGTCTCTGACCTCTCACAGGTGGGCTGTGATTTTTGAACAGTAGAAAGCTCCTTGGTGTATCAGACCCCACTTCCTGCTACTTCTAACAATAATTCTTGTTTTTAATGCTATAATCTTTCTCTAAAAGAAGGTCTTATACTAGCTAGAAAGTTAAATATGATTTTTAGAAATTTGTCATGGATTTTGTTGAGAAATATATCAAAATTACTTTAGCAGGTATAAAAATTTTTCTTCTGAGATAGAATTTTCCTATGTTACTAGAGTTAATCTCTTTTCTGCCTATTAAAAAGATCGTAATATGTAGGCTAGTCCTTTTCTAATCTAAGCAGACTGTTAAATGCAATTGAAGCAGTTATCAAAGCTTCCACATTTTTCCAACCATTCAGGCAAGAATATTGAAGCTGTTTTCAAGAGAATCTTCAACTTGACCTGAAGAACTTCTTAGGCTATATGAATAGCACTCTTTCAAAAACTGATCGAAATAAATTGAGCATTTCTATTATCTCTAAATGTCATCCACTCCATAGTCTTCTGGGCTGACTATTTCTAGATTATTGCTTTATTGCCACTTTTGGTACAAAATGCTTTTATACTTGGTCATCATCTCATTTTGGGAAATGGAAGAATAATGCCCATGGCACTACGTGGGGAAGGGGTGTTTCAAAACAGTGAACCTGCCTTAAAGCAGCAAATTTGATTCTGAACCAGATGAATGGGAGGAGGTAGAAGTTATTGCTGTCTTCAGGTACCAGGTTCTGCTGTGCAAATAAAGTTTGTAAAAATTAAAGCAGGCATTGTCATGATAGAGTAGTTTCCAGCATTTCACGTTTAAAGAGTAAGCATTTGGAGCACAGATGTGTTGAGACCCAGTAAAGCAAACATTTGCTCATCAGGTGAGTTTGATTTTTAATGATTTGCAACTCATTGGAGCATCATGTCTGTGTTTTTAACTGGGCAAATCTTATCTCTAGGGAAATGTATAAGGTCTCTGCCTCTTGGAGCTCTTTAGTTGTATGTAAGAATCAAATTTACAAAAGATTTTACTGGAAGAAAAGCATATATATTTTAATAATTTGAGCATGTATATGCAGATCCTCACAAGTGAGGACCCAAAGTAGTAGCCAAAGTACAACATTTTATATCTTTGTAGACAAAGCAGTGATATATTTGTGGAAAAATAACAACACAAAGGAGATTGAGCTAGAGCACTTCACCATGGCATCGTCCTTAGGAGGGTCAGAGGCAGAGTAACACTGGAGAATAGCCTTAGTTTAAAACATCCGTGTGGACACATCATCACAGAAGGCACTGCTGAGTCCGTGGAGATATCTGGCCAGCCCTGCATTTGGTGCTTCTTTTTTTTTTTTGGCGGAGCTGGGGATTGAACTCAGGCCCTTGCGCTTGCCAGGGAAGCACTTATTCCACTGAGCCATCTCCCCAGCCCCAATTTGGTGCTTCTTAAGTGACTTCAGGCAAAACAATCATTTTGCCAAACTGGCACACTTCTGGATAGCACAGACTTAACTTCCTCAGTACCAAAATTTATTAACAACTGTGGGCTAAAAAGGTCACTAGTAAGATACTAATAATTCCATGAAAATCAAGAAACAAATACAGGAAAATATTGAAATATTTTGATTCCCTAAAGAAATATATATAGAAGCTACTGTATGTACTTGAAAGCCTTCATGTTTCTGCTATAGTTTCTTGGCCAGAAAATGTTGCATATAAATATATCATTACAATAATTAGGGAACTGGAGGTGTCGGGGAGATAGCGCAGTGGCGTGAGCACCTGCCTAGCAAGCTCAAGGTCATGATTTCCATCCTGGATACCAAATCAAAAAACAACTAGGAAATTGGAACATAAACTTCACTGGGAAAGTTTTACTTTTATGTCTTTCAAACCACCCCTGGATAATAGTCTACTGATGACTTTCTCATATTATATTTATTGAAAGAAACTCCTAATCATTAGAACTATTTTTGTCGTCCATAATTTATATTCAGCATAATTTTACTTAGTTGTTAGTTAACAACTATGTGTGGAATGTCTTAGTTGCTTTGATAATTGCCGAGACAAAATTACTTCATGCCCAAGGTTATAGAAGGAAAGGTTTATTTAGCACAATCTATAAAGGTCTTAGTCCACAATTGGCTGGCTCTAACACAGGGTAGGTGGCAGACAGGCATTGTAGCAGAAAACAGTTGATGGTATCCACAAGGTCGAGAAGCAAGCAAGGGTCTTGCCAGCATCTTCCTGGCCCCTTTAGCTTATCCAGGTTACTCAGAGCCAGTAGCACTCACAGCCCTAATCTAGGGCCTTGGATGGCAGCATCGCTCCATGAATTAATGCAGCCTCATCTACTGTAGATCCTAACACCTCTACAGAAGCCCCACCTCTGACCACATGAAGCTCTGGAATGACATCTAGACACAAGCAGCAACATGGGGGATATGGCCCTATCCTACATGCTAATTTTAGAGTTTTCCCACCCATCCCCACCTACATTTCTAGCTAAGTGGAATTCTGTGTATGTATGAGAATGATGATTGATTCAAACTAGTGGCCAATTCTTTCTTTCTTTCTTTCTTTCTTTCTTTCTTTCTTTCTTTCTTTCTTTCTTTCTTTCTTTCTTTCCTTTCTTTCTTTCTTTCTTTCTTTCTTTCTTTCTTTCTTTCTTTCTTTCTTTCTTTCTTTCTTTTTTGTGAAAAATACCATTTGCTTAACTAGGCAAGTAACATATTCCTCTGTGTCACTTCGGGAGATAGAGGTGATGGATCAATGGTATGAACCCATACTAAGTGTCTGTGGCAATTTAGAGGCTTAATGAGATCTGAAAAATCTTAAACTAAATAAAAATAATAATGGGCTGGAGGTTGTATGCAGCTTTGTGGTAAAGTGCCCCTTAGCTTTACCCTTCAACACCAAAAAAAAAAAAAAAAAAAAAAAGAAAAGATTGGCTGGTATGACATAGCAAATACAAAAAGTGTTTTACATGATGAGGAGAGATACTCTTTGGATCTATACCAGCAGTTGTAGCTTGAATCTATACCTAAATGCACCTCGTGATGTTATCTTTTTAATGATTACCTGCACCTTCTCTACGTTACTACTCTTCACAATTTATCGTGACTTTTCTTCATAAATCTTATTTGTCTCTGGTTTTTCATTAAAGAAATCCCCCTTTACATTTATACTCCCTAAGCTTCATTTTCTTTTTAAAAATTTATATTTTGTCACAGATAGCAACCAGTGCAATTTGTTATATTGGAAGCTAACGATGCTGCTGACACTGGAATAATAAAAGGACACCATATCTTTCGAAATATTTGTTGTTTAAAAATATTTTTATATCTCCTTTTTTCTAATGACTCAACTGGAATTACCCTTTCTAGAAGAGTTTGACCTCTGACCTTTGCAAAACTTATTGTAGCTCTGTATCGCAGAAAGCACTAATTTAATAAAATTGACTTAAATTCACTTAAAAATGTCTCCCATTATCAGGGTAGAATATTTAATACACACTTCAAAGATATGCCTGCATTTATACTATTGTTTTTAAAATAATCAGTTTCCATAGTGCAACAATTTGCGTTGTTGTTTTGAAAAATTGTACAGTTTTAGAGATAAAAGTGATTGCTCTGAATCCAGTCTAAAACTGGGTGAGGATGGAACATTTCAGCTTTTATAGTAATAAAATACCATTTCATAAGTGACATATGTGAATTTAAATGACATATGTAGTAAGTTAATTTTTGTACTTTCTGCTTATGAAATGCTATATCACAAAATAGAGAATGTATGTCTCAGAAGAAAAAGAGAAATATATACATGGAAACCATGAAATTGTGGAACTGAAACTGAGCTTGCTTCATTTCTCTGAATAAATGTTTGAAATATTATAGTTGTTTCAATAACTACTATACACTGTCAGTGTAATATACACACTTAAAGGAATTATTTTCATGAATGTTCTCTTTTGTTCTTCATATTTTACTTTTAAGAATCATGTTTTTTGAAGTTGGATATTTTATAATAGCATGAAACCTAATGGAGAATGTACATCTTTTATGAACTTTATGATCTTAAATATTTATGGTGAAATTAGCATAACATCAAATTATGTAGAACTGTTCCATAAGACTTTAAATCTTTCACACCTAGAATGATTACTTTCTTTACCGCATTATTTTTCCTATTGCTCTTTGCTAACTGCTTCTCGAATCATGGAGCATATACCATTTTATGGTTTGTATATTTTCTTTTTTGTAATGAGAATGATATGATTCTATTAATTGAGTTGATGAAAGAGGTCAATTTTCCTCTATAATTTCTCATCATTTATTCTACTCCCTACTGAGCACTTCACAGGATTATCCTAGAGAAGCAGATATGTTCTGAAGACTCTCTTCTTGAATTTTGCAGACCACTTCAGTTTTGGCCTCACATTTTTGTTAACAACACTAGTTGTTAACAACATTAAAGGTCTGGTATTTCCATATTTGCTGTTTTGGCATTAATAGATAAAGCATGATCATGTGACTCTCTTCTAGGTCTGTGAACACTTAACATACCTCTATTTTTCAATGTTTGTATTGTAAGTCACCCTTAATTTTATAAAAGCTTTATATGTCACAAATCATGCAATCTCTTCCTTAAATAATGTAGTTCAATGATTCCTTGCACATTCACAAAGTTGTGTGATCAGAAAAATACATGTTAGAGCAGTCATAAGACTCCAGCAGGAACCACGGTGTTGCATAATATTGGCCTTGAACCAAATGTCCTGTTATTGGTTATTGAAATGCTCTCTTGGGGTTCTTTAGGCATACATACACCATGATAACATGTAGCAGGGACAAGAAAACATCTTTATACATTGTCCCCCAAATTTGATTCCATTGCATTATGACTTGTACAAAATTAAGTGAAAGAAAGCAAATATAAGTTCCTTGTGATCGGAAGGCTGTGTGAGTCTTTGACATAGATTTCCTGCATAAAAGAAAATAGATGAAAATTAATCAGAAGGGTGAGAATGAAACAATGGATGTTCTCAGGGAAATGGGGGTCTCAGTAAAGCTGTGGTACAATTTCTTTGCCTAAAATATCCAAAACAAAAGATTTTATGATCAAACATTGGACAATTAGAGTCTCAAGCTTCAGAGTTTTAGCAGTTCCCAGTAGTGATAGCTCAAGAATTGAAGGGACTAAATTGTTCAAGTACATGATGAAATCCCACCAATAGTGTGATATTCTGTGGAACAGGGTTTGGAAATCAGTGTGTTAGATACTTTAATTTTTGACGTTTCGGGCAGTATGACTGTGAAAGCAGTGGTTTTAATGAAAGCCTCAAAACATGTCATTTTACATTCTGAAAGTAAAGAATAATTTCTAAGGGAGTATTGCTGTCACTTTTACATGAGAAATTCATGTCTCTTTGAAGTCTTGGTACTTTATTTTCATTTTAAAGTAGAAAAGCCTTAAAAATTGTCTTAGAAAACAATTCTGAGACAAGTACCCTATTTAAATGAGGTTGACTGTACAATTTTCTGCTGCTCATTTACTCGCTCCTGCAGAACGTTTCATCCTGGCAGCTATGACTCACCAGAACTCTAATTCTCTAACTACAGAAGTTATTCCCTTAAAATATGTAAAAAATTTCATTTATTTGGTACAGGGTTTCACTGCACAGCTTGGACTCATAGTGATCCTCCTGCCTTAGCTTCCCAGTGCTGGGGTCAGAGGTGGGCACCACCACGCGTGGTCTTGGTGGCCAGCATACTACACCTGGGTTCCAGGGTGGCAGGTGGTGGCAGGGTTGAACCCTGGTCCTTGAGCTTTCCAGGTAGGAAAGCTATCTACCCACCCCCACAAAAGTTATTAGAGCCAAGAAGAATGAAGAGGCAAGAAGGCTAGTCACCTCATCAATTGTGTCCTTTACCACCAGATAGTAAGTTCAGCTCTCCTTAAAACAGCATTAACTGATTTCCAATGACCACAGTATGAACCTCTAGCATGTTGCCTTGAATACCATTTGTAATGTGCATGTATCTCTGAAAGAACACATACAGAATTCAGTTCCGATTTTAGTTCCCTGAATGTTTTCTTGATTTGTTCTACTTTGGTTTGTAATACTCCTGTCATACATACCTAAGGTAAGGAGCATGTGTTATTCCTTTAAGATATTGTTAAAAATAATTATTCCTCATGTTTGAAATAAGCTTCAAAAGCCCCAGCTTATAAAAAGTCATTAAAAATCTACTTCCAATCCCTCTCCAACTATCATTGATTTCTTTAAAGTCATGTCAGAAAATTTACCAGTTCCTGTTACCCAGGAGATAAAGCCAGAAAGCATGCAAAAAATTATAGCTCAGAGGTTTTGTGTTACACATAGTGGCTGATATGCTGAGAGATTTTATTATACTTACTATAATTGCATGATGACTTCTTAAGTATATTTATAAACATTGAAATGTTCATAGAAAGAAATTTAGAACTTTAAAATTATGTGTACTTAACTTAATTCCCATTATTCATCTTATACAATAGTATTCCAAAAAATTGAATTAAATATTTTATTCAAAGCCTCAGTCTTTTCGGTCTACTTTTCCTGACAAATTTTTCTCAATAAGTATTATTTACAGATATATGGTAAAAGAAAATTTTTTCATTAGTTCTTTTCTAATTTATTTAGAGATAATACTCTTCTCAAGCCTATATTTTTCTGAGACTTAATCTCATCTCATATTTTAAATAATTTCCCCTGTTTCTGTTGCAATTCTCCAAATATCATTCTAATAGTCCCTGTGAAACCACATATTTTGAGCCAGAGCTACATTTTGAACTCTTTTATCTTCTGTTTAGATCAGCTTAACGGTTAATATTTCTATCAGGGTATCCATTTCTCTAACATCTAGTTATAAATTCATCTTTGAAAGAGAAAGTCTTTGTACCACAGTATGAGTTGTCTGTAAGAAACCTTCTACGTCAAAAAACTGGATTGAAAAGAAGACACAGGAAAACAATCACACAAATTCAGAGCTGATTACAATAGCCCACCCAGGTAACATCTGGACTTGGGCTTATTTGTCATCAATAAAATTGGGGGAAATGAATAGATCTTAGATACATCTTGTGTGTTGACATCATTCGTATTGACAGAAACGTTATAGCTGATGAGAGAAAGTGAGAGCATAGCTGACTCACTTTTTAGTTTAATTAGTTACATGGATGCTAATGTCATTTGTTGAAGTGGGATGAAGGTCAGTGGAGAAATTGATTAATGTGGTAGTAAATTAAGGAGTATTTTATGGGCACATTCTGGCTGAGATGCATTTGGTCGTTCTACTGGACAGCAATTATGATTCAAGAGCCTGGAAATAATAGAAATCTGGGTTACATAAAAAATGAGGAATCTATAGATCATTTAAAAAACCTACAGAATAAATCATTGCCCCATTGTTGCTGCCTAAAATTTGGATAGGTCAGTAAAAAAATTACAACAAAGGAAATGGAAAATTGATAGTGCTCGAGAAGACATAGCGTGGATTAGTGTGAACAAATAGAAAATTTAAAAGAAATGTCTTTCGTAGTATGTGTTTTAGTACACAATAATTACGTTTCTTGTGGAGCTTTGATACATGTTCATAATGCGTCTTAACTCCTTTTCTCATCTGTATTCCCTTCCCTCCCTCCACCCATCTCTTGATCATTTTCTTTTTTGTCTAAGCATCTTCATGCTGCATAATTTTTATATTTCTTAAAAGGCCAGTTATAACATGAAAGCATGCATAGAGGACACAGAGTAGGACAGGAGTGTATAATTTAGATATGATAAATAGACAGACACACACATGTTGGGCACGCTTCTCAACTTTCCTAAGAGTTGGTTGTTAACGTTTATCATTGCACATTTGAACTCCACTATTTAGAAGGGCTTTAAACTCATTGTTGCAAATCACTTAAAATTGGTGAAAGAAACAATCGCTGTTGCTCCTCATCCAAAGCATGCACAGTGCATTGTTTCTTTTAAGTATCACAACACTGGTTTTATGTTTGGCTCAGTCCTTTAGAAGACAGGACTAAAATTGTTCTGATTTTCCCACAGAGTTTTGATGAAAATTATTCTGATATTGTGATGTTCGACTCTGATTAGCAAGTATAAGAAGTTGTTTGATAAAATATCATGTATGTTACCTAGTATGTATCAATTGGCATAGACCAGTCCTTTGATACTTAAATATAAATAATTAAAAATCCATGTTCAACATTCTCTGAGAACTCAATATGTTTCTTAACATTTCAATAAATTTTCCAGAGCTTTGGAGATTTTTTTTTTCAATTTTTGAACTCCCAACCCATTCAGGATTGCACTTTGATACACAGTATATCTCCCTTAAGCCTAAAACATGATTTTTATCATTGTGTATCATTTTGAAAACCATCTAAAATTGCATATTGCCATAGTAGGTAAGTCTTCTCAGGTCTGTGCTTCTTGGACCCCTGTTTCTCTTGAAACATAGTCATCCTTCAACATTCTGAGCTCCTTTCTCCCTCAAGAGCTTCACTTTCTCTCTCATCTCTTGGTGATGTAATCTCTCTAGATGTATAGTTGTTTGCAACACATTTTATTGATATCTCTGTTAAAACATCATTTCCCAAAGTCTGTTCATGACCACACTGTTTGAAATAGATTCATGACCCTATGCCCTAGTCTCTGTCTTGATGTCCTTTTTATCTGTGTGTTTATCCTTGTCTGACATTTTCACTCATTTGTCTGATTCTCCTTCCCTGTTTTCCCAAGTGAAGGATCAGAAAGTGATGATTAATTTTATTTAATTAACATTTCTAAAGAAACGGTATGGTGGTCAACTTGGAACACTAACCTGAGCAGAATCTGCACAGCGCGGGCGTGGAGGCTCCCGGAGGGTTGCTGCCAACAGCATAGCAGGAGACTTGGAGAGGAGATGTTGCACTGTGCATTGTCCTGGAGAAGCTTGTCATTCTGGTTTTCCTCATACGAGCTAAGCTGTTTCACTGGAGGAGCTTGGGTCCTTGCTGTTGCTGAGGATGGCTACAATTCTCTAGCAGGGAGCTCTGGTCTTTACCTTGAGCATTGCATCCTGGCTCCAAGGCAGATCCCTCAGCCAGCTGGCACACATCCTTCATCCTGCTGGTACAAACTTGCTAGCTTCCACTACTGGCCTTTGGACCTTCTCAGAACAGATCCTAGATACAGACTTCAATGAGACATTGTGCTGGGTGCTAGGCTACCAGCTGGTCTTGTGGAGGCATTGACATGAGTTCTAGGTCTTCAGTTGGATTTTGCAGGACATTGCCATGGGATCCAGGCCCTCAGCTAGATTTTTGGGGTCTCTAGCACAT
Organism: Ctenomys sociabilis; assembly: GCA_004027165.1. Classification (NCBI taxonomy): domain Eukaryota; kingdom Metazoa; phylum Chordata; class Mammalia; order Rodentia; family Ctenomyidae; genus Ctenomys; species Ctenomys sociabilis. The sequence goes on from PVKA01001228.1 coordinate 135,542, forward strand.
CAGATATTTTGTACTCTTCTGCATTTGACTCTTGGTGAATATTGTAAAATGCTCCTTATAAGTTACGTGACCTGTATTAAATCTAATTCCTTAAAAACCATGACTATAGCATGCGGTTGTACATGTCTGGTCTATGGGAGGTTCTAAGTGATAGCAGTGAAAGGTGAATAAACTAATACCCATGTGTGAATCCTAGTTTCTTTAATCTGTAAAGTGAAGATATTAATTTATGAAATGGAGATATTTGAGCCACAGAACTGTGGCAGGGTAAAGCAATAAAACAATGCTTTGCTGTGCTTTTATAGATACAAAGTTTGGTGGACAAGTATACCTCATGTCTTAGTGGAACATATGAAAGAATATATTTGGCCACTTACTATTAAAATTATTTGTGGGCTGGGGAGATAGATTGGTGGCATAAGCACCTGTCTGACAAGTCTAAGAACCAAGTTTATTCCCTGTGCCACAGCGGGGTCAGCCCAGTAACCCTGGGAGTGCTGTGCTGACCACGAAACCAGGTGGTATATATTTAATTTATAAATCAAAATGTCTGCTGGATTCACTGAAGTAGAATACATGTAGTTAGACTATTTTTTACTTACATACTTTTTCATTTATTATAATATTGCTGTATGGAGGATATTTATTTGCTTGGGGCATAATTATATAGATTTTTGTTTTGTCTGCTTTGGTTTTGTGCTTTGAAACAAGGTCCCTAGCATTCCAGACTGACCTTGAAGTAACTACTGTAGCCCAAATTGTCTTCCAACTTACAGCAATGCTCCCACTTCAGCCTTCTTAGTGCTGGAATTGCAGGTGTGTGCCTTCAACTTAGCTTATTGCTTGGTTATTTTAACTGAGAATATTTTACTATCTTTATACAAATAATGGATCTGGTGTTGTATAACTTGCTTTCTTGTTTAGAATAAAGATAAGTGTATGCCATTTATAATAAAACTATAGTGAATTAATTATGAAGTTATTGGGTCATTCGTGATTACTTGTTTGGTTCTGGGGCCCTAAAAGATATGTATTGGGAAAAAAATTACTTTTCCTTTTGATTTTCATGTAATACTCAGCGCTCTAAAATTTTCTTCCTAAAATAGCAACTGGGAAAGTTAGGCTTTAGCAGGCATCATTCATTTTGATTTAGAGATGTTCTTGTCTGCTCTTTATCTCTAGAGGCATGTTCTTCAAAAACCAGAGATGATTTGTCTCTCTTGATACTAATAATAGGAGATAGTTGTTGAATTTACTCACTAGAAAAAAATATGCCTACTTCTGTGTAAATCAGTGCTGGTGCTAGGGAGACCCTTGGTTTCTGCTCTATTCCTTCCCATCTTAGATGCAAAAATAGACTACACTTTCATTTGTCTGTAAACCACACCATTAATCTTTAAACCCAGACTGGCAATTGATATTATTGTTACATTGGAGGTTAAAGGGAGGTGAAAAAATTGTCTCAGTTTTTTAATGCTTTCTGGAAAAGTAACTAATTCTTTTTTAAAAATATTTTTTATTTATATATGTGTTTTTATGGGGTCTTGTTACATGGTTTGGACTGATAGTGATTCTCCTGTTTCAGCCTCCCCAGTGCTGAGATTATAGGTGTGGGCCACCATGCCTGGTTTCGGTGGCCAGCCTGGCATGCAGTACCAGGGATCGAACCTGGGTCCTTGTGCTTGCCAGGCAGGCACTTAGGCTGCTGAACTATCTCTGTTGCCCAAAAAGTAACTAATCCATATGGTAGAGTTGGAGTTTCATATGTAAAACAGCAACAAAAATCTACATAATATAAAATTCAGAATACAGAAGTCAATATTGAAAAAATATGGAAATCAGCTTTGGAATCCTAGTTTCTGGCTATGAAACATGATAATCTTTTAAATAAATCGATTTTCTTTAGTATTTATTGTGGCTAAACATAGAATAATGTTTTGAAAGTTTCTAACAATGGCCATCAATATTGAGTTTTAAATTAGTTCATCTAATTACAAAGAAATTCTGCATACTGATTCTAGTTTCATCATTAACAACTTAGCATTTGTGGTATCTGTGGTAAAATCTATCTTGGGTAAGCCTGATGCCTCAATAGGCTGGTAGAATGTAAAATAGTGGACATTCAGCCCTAAAGCCCAGATGCTACAGGAGTGCTGGCAGCAAGTGCTTGGAGAGGTGGAATCGGGTGCCCGCAAACCGAGCTGTGGCTGGCAGTGCCAGCAGAGTATGGAGAAGTTCAGATAAGTGAATGGCTTCTGTCACTGAGCAGAAATCACCCAGCTCTAGGAGCCACAGCTTAGGTCTCTGGATCACACATGCTGATTTCCAGCATTGGTTTTCCTGAATTCCAACAGCGTGAAAGCTATAAAGTTGCTTGTTCTCCTGGGTCGGAGGTATCTCCTCTTGAATGTCGATAATACTATATCTCTATAGTTACATGAGAAGATTGGGTTTTGGGATATATACAGATAATTCAGTAAAAATACTTATGAAGATTATCCTAGTTTTATCTGTTAAGTCATCCAGGAAATCTAGGGTTTTCACTAGTGCACTAGGTGATGTCCAAATACAGAGTAGGGTTCAGAGATGGATTTAGTTAGGAAAACTTTTTCACTGCTGCTGAAGATTGGCTGCCATACCCAACTTCCCATTCCTTGAATTACATCTCAGAGTGCAGTTCCTAAAGCTAATAGTTTAGGAGGGCTACATTTCGGAAACTATGATGCTTATTTTAAACTGGTGTTACAAGACCCAGCAGCCTTTGAGTTCAGTTTAATCCAAGAGCATTTCAAAGTGCTGTCCCATAGTTTTCCTATTTGTGCTTTTCTTTGTGTTAATTCTCAGCAGAAATCAGGGATGTTCATAAGTGCATATCCTGATATATCCCTTTGTGACTTTCCCCATGGTGTTGAAGAAAAATACAGAGTTGATGGAATGATCAGATGGAGTCTGAGTTCTTAGAAAAATAATAAATATTTCCAAAGAGGAAAGAATATGTTAATGGCAATGTGTTAAATACTTAAGGAAGTGTTAGAATATAAAAATGAGGATGCCGTCAGCGCAGAGAGAAAAACAAGCAATCAATTCAGAATCTACATTAATTAGTTCTCTTTTGTCAACATCTTTTTCTACCTGTACAAAACACATCTAACTAGAAAAATTAAAACTTGTGTGGTGAAAATTTTACCTAGTGGAAATATGATCCATTTATCTCCCTTAGCTCCAGCACAATGACTCTCCTGGTAGCTGTCATGCATGATAAATATGGTTTAGTTAACAAATTATGTCTTATATAATTGCATACTTTAAACCAAAGATCAATAACTAACTTACAAATACACACTAACAAAGATCAATGGATGATATGTGCTGCTGAATTCATTTTGAGTAGATGTATATACTCTCTTTTCCCAACAGGTGTAATCAGATTATAAATTGTGGTAGAACTTAACAAACACTTTATAGAAATTCAATGATAGATGCTCAGACAAAGAAATTAAAAGAGCAGCAAAGACAACAATTTAAGGCTTCGGTGCCTATATTTGCACACATGTGTAGGTATGGAGCAGATGTATAGCTTTTTATGTGCTGTGTGACTGTGTGTTTAGGTCCAGAGCTTTATTTTCAGGCCATTTGTCCACCACATCAGTAATGACCATATGCCCATTTTAATATTAGCCTTCAAATAGATGAAGATTGGTTTGAGTGAACTGCCGCTAATGACAGCTTATCATCATGCCGCAGCTGACAGCTGTCACCAAGTGTGGGCTGTGAAGGTCCCCGGGAGGACAGTGTGCCGCATGCCATGTGTCTGGAGTTGAGCAGAGCTCCCCTATGCCTCACCCTTCCTCATCCTTCCTCTACAGAGAGGGTGGATATTCAAAGGCACTTCGATGAACAGTAGCCACTCAAAGTCAGGCAGTGTACTGTGGCAGCAATTATCACAAACAGCTTATCTGACCCCCACTGAGGGTCTCCATTTATTCTCCATTTATTATTATTCTATTTGATATATAAAAACCACCATGATTTGTCATTGTTCATAAAAAATAACTATAGCTAGAATATATAAAATGAATTAAAATAATGAATCTCAAAATTACTTTTGGCTGCCTGATATGATTGGGCTTTTAGGTCCCCAATAAGTGAGGGCATAATGTAACTAATAAAACCAAAGCCTGACTAGCCATACGATGGCATATGGCGGGGCTTTGCTATTGTTTGTTGTTAAGGAATGTTTATGCAGCATATATGAAAATAAATCTGTTCCAAAATTTGACATTGTCTTAGAAAACAAAATTAAAATATGCTAAATCTGTGCAGATATAACTTTAAAGTATTAAACCCATATTGAGGATTCTCCATAGAATTTCTTGTGATTTATGGGCTGTAGATGGACATGCAGCATTTTGATAATGTCTTGTGGCCTCAACTAAAATACTACTTTGCCTAAGGGGCCAGGACAACCTGCGGGTAAGGGGTGGGGCTGGGAAGGCAATGAAAGGTGATACTGATGGACTTAGCGACTTGGAGCATGAGCTAATCATTTAGTCAAATATGTCTAAGACAGAACTGTTAGCTTCCTGAAATCACTGGCAGCATCACTACAGCGAGTGAAGCTGAGGGCTGCAAGCGGGGAAACATGAGCCTGAGGTGGCCTGTGTGAGCCTTCGGTCCTGTCTCAAGGGTCTCTTTCTGATCCAATTTTTTTATCTTCTGCACTTGTTGACTTCTCTCCCTTCGAGGCACAGGTAAGAGTTCTTACTGTATGCCCAATGGCAGGGCATCTTTGCCATGTGCTGTGATGGCCATTTGTGTGAGGCATTTACATCAGGAACCTCCATTCTGTTGTTACGTGTCTTCATCTCTTTGTCTTAAAGGCGAGCTTGCTTGACATGGCATTACATGGGAGGAGGCAGTAACTATTAATTTGTGCCTACGTGCTTATCCTGTCAGATTTCGAATCAGGGGATATCTATGGCATGTATGTAGAAATAAATGCATTGTTATTATAGATAGTAGGGATAGTCAGTTACTTGTAGATTTGCTAAAAGCATTTTCTAAATTTCAGGTGGATACTCCATTTGCTAAAGTCCTCTTTTAATCTCTTATCTTTCAGAACACTATAGTTTTGGTGATAGAGGTCTTTCACTTATTTGATTGGGGTAATTCCAAATCATGTATTCTTTTGAAGCTACTATGAATGGGATTATTTTCTGAGTTTCCTTCTCAGTGGGACACTTTGGTATACAGGAACACTACTGATTTTTGTATATTTATGTTGTATGCTGCTACTTTTATGTACTTGGGTATCCAGAATCAATAGAAAAATAATAGACATTAGAAAGCATACACAATTTTTAGAAATCCAAGATGATAGATATTCAACAGATTTTCATGCATGCGAGCGCTTTACTCCCTCTCTGTTAGAATATATATCCTTTGTTGTAAAGGCTAATCCATAACTTGGCAAAACAACTTGCCCGTATCTAAGAATACTGGTTACATGGGGTAGCCATGCCTAAGGATGGAATAAATGATGTTTCTCTAAGTTTCTAGAATATGATTTAAGAAATGTAATATATATGTGTGTGTGTGTGTGTGTGTGTGTGTGTGTGTGTGTGTGTACAAGTCAAAGGAACAGAGGTAGAAATTCACAGTTTCAAGAGCTCGGTCCGTGGTCAGCTGGGCCACGGCAACATCCTCACATCAGAAGCTCAGCACAGAGCAGAGCTGCTTCCTCCACCATGGCCTGGAGGCAGGGCAGGGCTGCAGCAACACAGAGGACCCAGGTGCTGCGCTCAGGGTCCTGCCTGCTTAACCACTGAGGCACACTCGGCTGTGTGCTGTGTGCCTCACCAGTCCCCTGCGGAGCTCCCATGCCGATGTAGGTGACAATATACGACATACTACAGTAAGACAGATATGTCTTCTCATATGTAACAAATATTGGCTTTAGTTTGGGAAGTTTTATTTTTTATTTATTTTAATTCTTTTGTATTTTAGGATAGGATGCACAAGGTCTACAGGGTCTTAGATCTGACTTGTGTTTACAGCCTCCAAAGTGCTGGGATTACAGGCGCACGCCACCACGCCCACTGTCAATCACCCTCTCAGTGCCCCTGGAGGGCGGGGAACTCCAGGCCCCTAAATCTGCCTAAGCAGGTGCTTTGATCCGGTGAACTATTTGGCCAGCTCAAAATTGTACTTTTAAAGCTCTAATGGATAAAAATATTTGTTAACCATGCAATTTAAATTGTACCTGCCTTTAATAGAATATAAACTTGTTTTGACAGAGTTTTGACATTTGGTTACTAGTGTATCTTCAAGGCTTCAGTGCCTGTCATATGAGTATTGCCTTTTTATTCAAGAACTTACCAAACAGTCTGTAAGCATGCATAACTGTGGGAGTTTATGTACTAGATGCCAAAGTTGGAAAAACCCATAACCAAATTTACTACACTACTTTTGGAAGTTTCTAGATATACATGGTCTTTCTTCACTTGATATCTTACCTTCCTCTTCTGAGAAGTGTCTTTGCCTCCTTCATGTAATCTCTGATTGGTAAAGCTACTTCATGGAAATACATTTCTGCAACAAAATATAAGTATTCTATGGCTCAATTCTGAAACTAACAATTCCTTTAAAATATAAAAGTCATGTTTCTCTTCCTAGCTGTGGTCAGACCAGAAGTGGCCTGCCTTTTCATAAGATTCATCTTTCAATCCTTACAAATTTTTGGTTTTTTTGTGGGAGTTGAGAAGTTTGTGATTTATTTATTTATTTATTTAGCAGTACTGGGGATTGAACTCAGGACCCTGAGCTTACCAGGCAAGCACTTATTCTACTGAGCTGTCTCCCCATCCCTGGGGTTTTATTTTTGATAGCCTGTTGTCCCATCTTTTGGAATATTCACACATGTCCGGAAAATAGCACTTATTGCCTGCAAATGCCAAATGAGCACATTTCTTCCCATTTCCTCTATCATTAACTTCATAGCACTTACAATGGATCTACTTCGAGCCCATAATGTTAAGTAAAGTAAGTCAGATGCACAAGCTTTAATGACACATGCTTTCTCTTATATGATAAACCCAAAACAAAGAAATGATAGAGAAGAATAAAAGATGACAAGAAACAGGAACACAGATCATTTGGACAAGGGAAGGGACTGAGAGAGGGCGAGGGAGAGGTGAAGAAGGAAGTGAGGTGCAGTAAGTCCCTGTATGTGGTGTGACCACTGTGTGCTAGAAACCTGGGCTGGTGGAATGTGCAAAAGAGAAGTAAGTGCTGGAAGGGGAACAGAGGAGCGGCATGTACTTATGTCTGTAAGCATGATGTTTTGGATAGCTGTATGGTGCATTTCTGCTGGTCTGCGGAAAGGAAAATGTTTAGTTTTTTTGTCTTTTTTTTTTCCCTCTTTTCTTTCTTCTTAATTTCTTTCTTTTTTTTTTTATTATAGGGAAGAGCCTACAGTTGTTCAGGGTCTCACTACTAGATCAGACTCCCAGTGATCCACCTTTACATAGCCTTCCCAGAGCTGGGATTACAGTGTGTGCCGCCATGCCCAGTCTCAATTACAGTCTCAGCAAGCCCTGGGGGTGGGGCCGGCAGTTGGGCCAGGGGATCAAATCCCCTGCCCCTTACCTGTATTTGCAGGCACTTTAATCCACTGAGCTATTTGGCCAGCCCTTTTTAATTCCTTATAACTTTGTTATTTCTCTTTTTTCTTTCTTCTTCCAACTGTACATATACCTGGTAATCTGAACAACTAATTGAAGATAACACTGTACAACACAACAGATACTTGCTAATTCATATTATTTTGTTGAGTGAATTTCTGTATCATTCATAATTATTTTTTATTATTTTGTGCTCTTTAAAAACTAAAAATTTTTAAAATTACTGATAAGAGTCATATGCTATAATAATGTCTGTAAGTATAATATCATGTATGTACCTACTAGAATACCAAAACATTATGAAAACAGTTTGCAATGTATTAATTTATCAAATCCATCTTGTCAAGGTATCTTAAAACTGTCTCATTAATATTTGTACTTCAATAAAACAAAACTTAAAAAAAGAAATAAAAAAAATAAAAAAGTCAGCTTTAAAAAAAAAATCTGCATAAAAATCTGCAAATGCTGAATCTCAAGCTCTTCCAGCCCACCACTGCCTGTATCTGGGAGAATGCTGGGCTTGGTGCTTGTGTTACACCAGGAGGTGTGGAAAAAGTTGGCTATTAGACCTGTTTCCAGACTTCTCTCCCTTTGACCCCTGGGAAAACAAAGTTTCTTGCAAGCTTATTTATAAAACATACTTCCGTAAAAAATTAGAAGGGAGTAATATCTTTTCCTAATACCTGACACGTATCAGACTTTGAATAATGTCTGATTCCTTTGCAGTGGAGAGGTAGAGCCATAAAATCCAACTGGATTGAAGCTCTTTATAGGAGTGTGACCAGACACGATCAACAGCCATTCCTAGGCTGGGGGCATTGATTCCAGCTCATCTCTGAGTCATCTCAAGTGATCCAAAGGGGGCTGGTTCCCATCTACAGCACGGTGTCAACCAGTGATGCCAAGCAAATGTAGAGGCAGCAGAAAGAGCATCAGACACTCTAATGTAATTATCTCAAACTGAATTTAAGCACCGAAAGGTAAAATTATATCTCCTGGTTATGTGCTTTAATGTTATATCTTATCTGAAGAGATAAATGGTCTGAGAAAAGGTGGAACTTAAGTAGCTGGGAACATTAAGCAGCACTGCCCTGAGGGAGCATCGATCCAAGGGAAGCGTTAGTGGCAGGGCTGGCCCTGTGACATGAATGCTGGCATTTTCCCAAGGAAAGTAGAAAACTCAGAAGACACATGCATTTAAAAATTATGTTAGTTTTTATTTGTAGAGGAAGGAGATTGATGTTTAAATAAACTACAGGTGTTTCTAGTTTACTGATGTCTGTGTAAAATACAGAAAGAAACTTCTTGTGTGGCTTCACTAAAATTTTTATTACGTATCTACAAAACTATGAAAAATAGATTTCACAGCAGTACAAAAGTAGATAAATCCTTAGTCTTATACTTTCTACTTAAAAAAATAACAAATTGGTTATGTTGACACTGAAAAATGGTATTTCTTTCCTTAATATTAGAATGAAAAATATATATAAAGCGATGCACTTACATATATAGATATTTCTTTCATTAAATGAAACACATAAGAGAAATAAGCTTCTTGTGTGTTTCAATAAAACTTTTATTACATATCTATCAAAGCATTACAGATATTTTCATAGTATTAGCAGAAAAGTAAGTAACGTGCTTAGTTTTATATTTCCTGCTTTTTAAAGCATAAATTGTTTATGTTGAGATGGCAAAACTGATTCTTTTTTTCTTGATATTAAAATGAAAAAAATATATAAAGGGATATATTTACAACTTACCTCTCAGGTAGTTTTTAAAAATGGAAAGAAGGATTTTGTAACATGCAAATTAGAATAATCCAAACATGTAGCGGTACATCATTGTTAGCAATTTGAGAGGATATTCCTAAGTAACACTTGTAAATATTTAGGCTGAAACCAATTATTTCAATCAACTTTAGTGTCAAGAGTGCTATACACATGAAAGAGAATCACTTCTTTCATCTAAGAACCTAACATGTGCAAAAGGCGTACAAAAATATTTTCATCTACAGCTAATATAAAAGTGGAGTGTGACTGGAGGATAGAAGAATGAAGAACTGTGAGAATTTTTGGAGCACAGTAATTTCTTTCTGTCCAGTGAAACCTATAATGATATCTCAATGGGCCTTTTGAGGATGGGGAAAATTCTATGGGTTTATAGGAAAGGAGATTTGTTCTCCAGCATGGGAGGAAATGTGAGTGAGGTGATAGGGGAAATTAAATACAGCTATACAGCAGTAATTCATTTTGGCTGAATTTCGAGGAGGGGAGTAACAATCAGAGGGGATCAACTAGACAGTTATGGACTCCGACAGCCATTACTGGGTTCACAGAAGGACTTTGCCCTTGGGAGCATCATAGTAACTCCAAGGGAGTTTTTGTTCTAGTGATGGACTAACATGAGTAAGTAGTGCTGGGTCAGATGATGGGAAATATAGGGGAGGCTTTACCTGGCAAGCCCTATGGGTAGAAATGGTAGGCAGTTGAAGATTGAGACATGACATGACTAGCACTACGTGTACAGAAGAAGTCAATTAGCAACTAAGGAGGAAAGAAAGAAAAAAACATTTACGTGTGTGTAGCTGAGATCAAATGCCCTGGTGCTCAGCCATTCTGGCTGATGGGGCGCAGTGTTGCTGATCAGATCTCTTCATGCGTGCAGTTGGAGTAATGATGCATTCATGGGTTGCTGTGAACTTGAGTGAGATGGTGTAGATGAAATGGATCTGTTAATTAAAACACTCTAAAGAAAGGAGTAATTTGTTGCTTTAGTGATGAAGCAACATAGTAACATGGCTAGAAAACCAGTACTGTTTTATGTAGAAAGAAGAGAAAATATATGGAGCAGTTAGTGACTTTATTTTAGGATGATCAAGATGAACATATTATACCAGTGTGGGTCAAAATAAGAGAAAAAAAATCGTTGTTCGAAGATTTGTTCTCTAATTACTGAAGTGTCAGTGAGGTAGCAGGGAAGCACAAAGGGTAGTGCTAGAACCCAGGCAGGAGAGTGCTCCTGCCTCCACCCTGGAGCTGAATCAGAGGAGGAAGAGACTTCTGCACAGCGAAGCATCATGCAGGAAGTCACGAGGTATAGGAGGTGGATGGCACCTCCCAGGGAGTGAACCAGAGGACAAGAACACCGCATGTTTCTCTTTCTTTTCTTGGTATCCCAGCTGAAAGCCTTCACTGGCCAAGGCAAAAAAAAAAAAAAAAAAAAAGAAAAAAGAAAGCTGAGCAGCATATGAGCACTGTTGATGTCATCCATATATCCTGGACAGAGAGCAGGATGAAGAACAAACCTGGGGGACAAAGGGAGTACTTGGTACACGCACCAGGGGGAGGTGGAATAGCCATGGCATACGATTCTTTCAGCAGTTTCAGAGCTCATAAGCGCGGGTGGCACTAACGATTCATTACTCAGAATTTATTTACACATTAGTGACCCAGGCATTTTCAAAGATCACTAGAAGCACCTTTGAAGGAACTTTGGATCATGTTGGGATTCTACATTTAATGCAGTTTATACAGACACATCTTAAAGTAGTTTTGGAACTGGTTTCTCATCTACTTGGCCAGAAAAGGGAACGAGTTGTGCTGGACAAGTGAGAAAGAAAATAGACTCCAAGGTACTTACTTGCTAAGATGACTGCTAAAGCGATAAAAGAATTCTGTTCTTAATTAAAAGGTGGCCTTTAGGGAGCTAAGCACAATTTCTGTCTGAAAATCAAACAACATGCTTGTCCATAATTTAGAAATCCTGGTGGTCAAATCAGGGAATTCATGCGGCAGGACAACTAATGAAAAGCCATATTAATTCCTTCAGATTCTGCTTCAGAATATTTTTGTCACTACAAATATGTAGGCCTAGGCAGACACACCTTAAAAAAAACATTTTTCAGTGCGTCACATATTATACACGCCTTAAAAAGATACACTGAAAATTTTAATTCGAGGGTGTGAACTGAGATGATATCTAGGATTTTAAAAAATGATACCGTTGCTCAGGCAGATATTTCCCTTATGCAATCACCTGTACTGTGGATTTCTCCACTTCATTTCTTCAGAAATTTTTTAATGTTAGTGTAGAGACAAATTTGAGCGGCAACAGAGCTGGGTCCTTTGGCTTCCAGGAGTTCAGAACACAATATTGGGCTGCTTTCAGTTTTGTCACTGTTTTCCTTATCAAGCTCTTATGTTGTGTTGTCTCTAGTTCTATCCCACAGATTTTACTTTAAAGACAAGTACAGAGGGTTTAGAAAGAAGTGAAATATTTCATATACATTTCACTGCCTACTGCTACTGGGTAATTTCAAAATAATTTCAGATGAGAATAATAGGACCTAATGTACTGCATCAAATATTCTGTAAGACAAGTCCAGCAACACTGATGTATGTAAGTTACATTTTACTTTTCCTACTGTGCCACAATATTTTCACCTATAATTTTTTATATACTCTTGAAGGCTAAATTTAATTTTAGATCTTGTGGACTTAGACTCTCTGTAGATAAGGATGTCCAACTTTTATAGTATAATTCATGGTACATGAATTGACAATAAAAAATGGCATACTGTATCAAATGGTGAATGCCCACACATTTGTGAAATATAATTTATTGTGCAGCTCAAATAAAGTAGACAGTTGGCTATAACAGAAAATAATAGAATAAACTTATTTCATTTAGAAACTCAAATCTATCAATTGTTCAAATATTTTCAAATCCAAGCTTTGTCAGCAGGCACCAAGATAGCAATATAGAAATAAAAGGTGGGAAAGGGGGTACACTGGTACTTTCCATGACTCTCAATAAAACATGCTTCTGTTATTTGTTTTACAGTGTTACCTTTATGATACTTTCCTCGTGTTTCTTAAGTTATTGTTTGCTCTGCACATTCTAAATATAGTGTATATCTAGCTCTAACATACTTCTTGTCCATTGATAAGGAAGAAATGCTATTTTATTTTTTTAATGATGCTTTAATCAAGTTAAGTTATTATTTCTATTAAGAAATTTCTTATACTTATTAATGAGTGTTTTCAAGTCAAGCTCATCTAACAGAAGGAAATAAATGATACAGGGAGGAACACTGATCTCAGGCAGGTGACCTCCAAACAATATAGGGAACCTCCAAATGACACAGGAAAGAACAATCTCTGGATCTGACCTGTATGAGTTTGTGTTCTCTAAAACCGAAGAATGAATTTTAGGAACAAACAGAGGTTATGAGCAGAATAGATTTTTTGAGGGAAAGAAAGCTCCTGTCCAAGAGGACAGGAGGGGGGCCCAAGTGGGTAGTTCCCCCAGAAATGCTTTTAGACATGAATCTATACAACTAAAGACAATCCTTGAATCAATAGCTCTTGGCGTTGAATGATTTATATTTTATTATTTTTTAAAAAACACAACAAAATAAAGATTATATTCTCTATGTTCCCTTTTCCCCTCATTATTTTGAAAAAAGGAATCTGTTTATCTTCTCTTTCAAATTACTAATTTTGCACATAAATATTTTATCAGTAAGGAAATACTTCTACAATATTCTTGAAAAATTTAAAAACGCATTGTAGTAAATAACTTGCTCAATTAATTTCCCATTTTATTCTATCCCTGACTCTTGGCAATCAGCATTTCATTCTCGATTCAGAATTTAAAATAATTTTGTAAAATTATTAAAATGATTTTTTTTTGTAAAATTGCCCAGCTGGGACTACTTATAAAACTTCAGGCAAATCTTTGAAAGGAATAAAATAAAGCTGAAAAGGTCTATTTGAAGTGCAAATTTTGATACACAGTAACTACCAGTAGTTTTAATACTGATAAAGTTGATATGGAGTTTTTTTAATCAAAGCAAAATGTGTACTTTAAGAACTAGGTAGCTTGGGGCCAGCAAGATAGTTCAGTGGATTAAGCACCTGCTTAGGCAAGCTCAGAGCCTGGGGTTCGATCCCCAGCACCACATGCCATGCAGGCACGTAAGTGCACACTGAGCCGTCCACTGAGACTAATTATGGTGGTGCAGGCCTGTAATCCCAGCGCTGGGGAGAGTGAAAACAGGAGGATCACTATGAGTCAGAGTTGCATAGCAAGACCCTGTACCAGACACACACAGACACATGCATACACACAAACAAACAAAAGAACTGCACAGCTCTTGTAAGGAAAACCAGGGTTGCCTGGCGTTTTGCATTCTTAACGGTGTTTGGAATGGCTTTGATATTTAAAGAAACAACGGTGAGTGTACCTTAATCTGTGTTATGTTAGCATGACTATATTGTGAAATTTATATTGTAGGAAATTTTGTGTATTTTCACTTCTCAAATTCAAATACTGAAAGACATACAAATGAAATTGCTACTGTGTACATTATTTCACATTTCTCCACCTTGCATATAATCATGCCATTTAAAGAAGTTAGCAAAGGCAATTACTAACACAGGGTTATTTCTGATACGTCATTTCAGCTGCAGAGTGCATGAACTAAGTGAACTTGTATTGCTTTAAATGTAATCAAACCAAGCTGCTCAGGATTAATATAAGGCTTTGTTGAAAGGTATAATAAAAAGCAGTATGCTAAGATTTTTTAAAGATTTCACCATTTATTATGTATTCAAATATTGCTGACTTATTAAGTGCTTAAATATTTGAATGAAATTATCAAGGAAATTATAAATTAAAAAGAAAAATATAACATTAGGAAATAAGTGCTTACTAATATTGAAATATCTATGCTTCTTTTCATGGGAACATTTAGTGAGAAAACAAGTTTCGATTTACAGAGAGATTTTTAATGCACATTCACTGAAAAAAATACTTATCCCCTGAACAGTACAAAACTAATTTTAGCATTGATTTAGCCAAATCTTTCAGGCTTTTCTAAACCATACAGAAATAGGTCCTAAGCCTTGGCAGGAGGTGCAGTTCTGTGAGTTTACAAAAATGACCCACAAAGCTTGCTATAATTGCTATTAAATGGTGTAGCTGGCGTGGTGCCTTGTCAGTCCTGTTGCATTGTCATGGTTAAAGCTTATTAAAGAGCAGGTAAATTTTCTTTCTGTCAATGTATTAATATCACTAAAAATTACAAAGTTAGAGACCTTGTACTTTTTTACTGCTATATCTGATACAACAATAAAACACTTTAAAGATTTGTTTTTATAATACAGTGCCAATTATATTGGGTTGATAAGTTAGTGAACATTGCAAACTAATCGTGAACTTTTAAAGTTAAAATTCATAAATCCTCAGACATAATGTAATAACACACACACACACTCACGCCCATATGCACACAGTACTACATAAAATCAACTTTGTGACTTCTTGGTAAATAAAATAGAGCTTTTAATTTTTTCCTAATTTACTGAAAGTTTAAGCAATGCCCCAAAGCATCAGGTGGTCATGGAGTGGATTTCTGGAGTCTGTGATTAACTCGTAATCCAATGATTGGATTACAGATGTGAGTGCTGCAGGGATTATGGGTGTGAGTGCTACCCCTACCCTGGAGCACATGGCCTGACTGCAATGTAAGGATGATAGAGAGACTTGCTCTCCACCCCTGCTGTTGCTGCCGCCAGTGTTGCTGCCATTCTGTTCTTATCGTCCTGCTATTTTCCGCTGCAGTGAACTACCGTCTTCTGTCCTGTGCTGCGCTGTCCTGGAGCCAGCTGAGTGTGGACTGAAGCCTCCACAAACTCTCAGCTAAACAAACCTTTTGTTCCTTACATTGGTCGTCACATATTTTGTCCCAGCAGTTAGTGAGGGGTAACCAAGACAAAACATGGAATGTGTGATAAAGATACTTAATATTTCTCTCTCTACACTGTTTTGTGGAAGTGGTTTCTTTTCTTCTCTTGATAGCAAATTCCTGGAATCCTAGGAACTCCCACTCACTTTAGAAAATAAAACACCTTCAAAGGAGTTAAGTGAAAAACCACAGATTCAATTTTGTGTTTAGAATAAGTAGCTGGTCCCATTTTTCTGCTTCTATGTTGCATTTTAGTTTGACTCTTGTTTCTATCTCACTATTTGTAATGCCTACAGAATTAAAGGGAAGCAAATGGGAGAGAGGATAAAGATCATAAGAGGGGGAGAGCCCAAGAGAAGGAAAGATGAAGAGGTCGGGGACAGGAAGGAGGAGGAGGGAAAGAGAGAAGGGTGAAGGGAGAGGGGAAAGAGTCTGAGCCCCATGATGCAGTGCCAGCTGCTCGGAGGAGGGCTTTTTTCCTAAGAGGAATTTGTGGTCTCTGAGAAACCACAAATGGTTTCTCATTATATATATGTAATGTATTTAGGACACGGTCTACATGGTCTCACTACAGAGATCAAACTCATAGTGATTCTCCTGTTTTCAGCCTCCCAAACGCTGGGATTACAGGGACACACTACCACGCCCAGTCTCAATAGCTGCCTCAGTACACCCCAGAGGTGGGACCAGCACCACGTGTGGGGGATTGAACCCCGGCCGCTGTGCTCTGCCTAAGTAGGCACTTTAGTCTACTGAGCTACCTGGCTGGTCCTAAACTGTTTATCCTTATCACTGTAGACTTCTAAACACAAACTACAGCACTCAGGAGGCTGAGGCAGGAGGATTGTTGTGAGTTCGAGACCAGCCTGAGCTACAAAGTGAGCTTAAGGACAGCCTCAACTGCATAGTGAGACCCTGTCTCAAAAAGACAAAAATAAATAAATAAATAAATAAATAAATAAATAAATAAATAAATAAACACAAACTAGTCATCTCTTTTCACTAAGGCTGGGACACAGGTTACATTCTTTGGAGTATCCATCCGAAAGCTAAAATTAGAAGAGATAGCTCTGGTCCCTCTTATCCTTGGATATGAGGAAGGTACTAATCGTAACAGCAGCTCTCCCAAAAGCAGTCTCCAGGGCAGTCAAATCCTGAACAATCTAATGTAAATAGATTTTTCTTTTGTACTTTTTTTTTTTATCAGACCAGCCTGCCTTGAGGGTGGGACTGGAACAGCATGTGGTACCCAGGATCGAACTGTCATCCCCTGTGCCAGCCTAAGCTTGTGTAGGCAGGTGCTTTAGACTGCTGAGGTGTCCTGCTGGCCCCTCTTATATACTTCTAAGCCCATTCTTAGAAACTTTGTGCACTATCTAACTCTCTTTACAGCCAGTTCTGTCTTGAATTCAAATGCTCTGCTTAAAGACATTTGTGTTGAGTTTGACTCAAATCTACATGTGCAATTTTATTTCTTAAAAAACATTGATTCTTAGGGTTGTGAAGTTCAGCTTTTGTTTTAGCTAAAATAAGAAGAATTTTTGGTAATTGTGCATTGTATGAAATTTCTAAAACTATATTATTTCTTATATACTGATATTTGTTTACTATAATAGTGATTAGAATACTACATACATTTTTAGAAATTTTAAATATTTAAAATGTTAAAGTATCTGCTTAAAATGATATGGAAATAATGTTATGACTCATTACTGAGTCTAATGAATTTACAAGTAACTGATAAAGATTAGTTATGACTCCATAAAGTTATTATTTTATTAATTTATTTTTTCTAATTTTGCTAACATGGACTTATAAGAATATTAGAAAATTAATTAGAATCTTCCAGATTTATCTTTCCATTCTCTTTCATATATATTGCATGGCAATTGATTGCTTGAAAATGTTTAAGAAGTTAGGCTCCCCTAATAAGTATCTACATTGTAACTAGAAATTGTTTTATAGTAATTATTGGTGATGTTTGCTTATGAAGCAGTGTAATGGATCATTTCTCCATAACAACAGAATGTATAATTTTATCTTTTATATAATTTATTTATTTATTTACTTATTTATTCTTGGTATACTGGGGATTGAATTCAGGACCTTGTACTTACCAGGCAAGTGCTTACTCTACTGAGCTATCTCCCTGGCTTATAATTTTATTTTAATGGGAAAAAAAATTCTGTAGAATACGTAGTGCTCTTCTACATGAAAAAGATATGGAATCAATTCCTGAAACTAAAAGGCTGATTAAGAGAGATAACATTTAATTACTACTAATTAAACCAGTGAGCAGAATGCTATACAGGTCAAAAAGCAAATGTCATTGTTTTCATATTTAAAAATCCTTCATAGGATTTTTCTATTGGATAGTGAAATATTTTATGTGTACAGTTGAAAGAACCTTTTGTTAAGTTTTAATAAAGAATTGGACACTTAGAGGAAGGTGATATTGAACTCTTATTCCTTGAATCATTTCATTATCCAAAGTTAATGAAAAATCTCTCATTAGATAAAGAGTTGGGGTAAATTCTCCAGTGCTTCTCAGAAAACTTATGCTATGTTCCTTAGGAAAATACAATGTGGCCATCCATTTGATTTATCAAATAAAATAATACTATTTAAGAATAAAACTATCTTATGGCTAATATACCTAAATATTTTTTGGTATAAATTCAGTGTAGAAAGAAATTTTGGAATTTTACATAGTAAAATTCATGCATAATGAATGATTTTTCTGGGAGTGAAACCCTCAATTTTTCTACAATGGCCAATGGCATTGTCTGTTCAAGTTTTGTGTCTTTCTAAAACTATTTTACTATCATTTTGTAAATATATGTGGATAATTAAAAATAAACTTCAATGTAACTTACTGAAAATATAAAATGGTTAATTTTAAATAATTAGCAAATATAATGGAAAATTTATACTTTAAATGGGAAGAATTTAAAATGAATGAATGTATCAATAATAAAATAATGACATTCTAAAAAGAAAACAACTCTAATAAAAAATCTCTTGAAAAATTACTCAGAAATTTTCATGTAGAAAGCTATTAAAATAGAAAACTTGTTCATTCATGAGGTATGATAAAAGGTTTAAGAGCAAGTAGACTCTTCCTTTTATTTTCTCTTTGGTACTGCATAGTAAAGCTACCATAGGATGGAAAGAAAACAATACTGGTT